>JAHWFP010019485.1:0-36687 GCA_023313725.1 Lithobius niger
TTTTTAATGCACAATCATAAAATACGATTTGCAAATGTCATTCATATACAAAGTATAATTTACTATTTACATTTATATACAACACGCAATTTACAGTTTATTATTTACATTTATATACAGTTTGCTATTCACATTTTTATACAAAATAAATCTATAATTAACAATTATTTACAGTTTAAAGTTAGGCCCCTATATACAAAATACAATTTAAAATATATTAAACTGCCTGCACTGTGTACTTGGCCATGTATCACGTATGCACGTGTTACTTATTCTGAATGAATATTTTACTTCCTCTCGTAATGCAGAATACACGCTTATATACATTTCCTAATTCCTTAGAAAATAACCGCAACATGACACAAGTTGCAACGTGCTTTTCAAATTTTGGTTTTGCACCAATATTAAACGGGTCGGGCTGGGCGAGTTAGTGTAGCTGTATACCAAATCTCTTCGAACCATAATTTCTGCGTTGTCATTTAGTTGATCACGAAGTTTCTTTTCTCTTGAGGCCTAGACTGCTTCTATTGTGTTTGCAAACCTCTTATCCATTGTTCTTGTTTTAATTTGATGGATCTTTGCTTCAACAGTTACTGCATCCGTTCCATGGAAAATTGTAAATTTATGCGCCTGGACACTATTTGTTGTGAAGCCTTCTGTACTGTCTAAGGCAATATTTTCTCTTGCACCATGAGTGCTGTGCTGAACTACAAAACCTTCTTCAGGAGGAAACATCGACGTAAAGGAAAAATAGCCATTCGGTTTAAACTTGCACATATATGTTAAAAAGGAATCAAAAGCTATGATAATGTGCATTTGGGGCAACGTCTTTGTCCTCAAAGTCTGACGTAAGAGTGAAACCAGATAAAGAAACCCACGTATATCCGAGTCGTCAGATAGGTTGGGTTTCCGAATGTCAGGATAAACAAAGCAACTGAAGCCCACATACTCAAGTGAACGCATATAGTAATTTACTGAATGATGGTCTCTGCTGTCTAAATTGTTCCTAATGCAGTCTGTTATGTCTCTGGCTAAGACAGGGTTATGTTCACCGGCAGCAATTTCAATACCGTGAAGTGGTAGGTATTCAATGGGTTGCAAAAGCCACTCATCTGCTGATATGTTCTGGCGTTCAAATGGTGTCATGGTGAGGGTCAGCCGACGTAAATTGTCGTATCTGCTGAGAAACCTGTAAAGTCTTCGACGAAAAAAGGATTTGTCAACTGTAATGTTCAGTTCATAAAGGGCTTCGTAAATCTGGTTGCAGTTACATTCGAGGAACGAAGAGTCACCACAAAATTCTGTCACATGACATGATTGCAGTAGGGTGGTAATACTAGATATGGGGTAAACCTGAGGTAAATGAAGTGTTTTTATGTTACATTTGTGGTGCAATGGACTGACGGTGAGGTTAGCACCACTTATGTGTATGTAGTCGTACGACTTTTGGCCTCTGTTGCATAAGTCGGTTAAGTCAATGGTGACAGTAGATGAACCTAAAATCTTCAAAGCAACGCTTGTCAAGCCAAAAGATTTGGCTATGCTTTCGAGAAGCGCAGCAAACTGTTGCCCTCCTGAAGGGAAGCTACAAAGCGTTATGTCGAAGGCAGCAAATCGATCTTGCTGGATTAGGTTAATCAACAAGTCTAGCAGAAAAGCACACTTGCCAGTGATGTCACATTTAATTCCATATACAGCTGCATCTTTCAGTTCGCCGTTGGTAATGGCCTCATAAATTAAGGGGAGGAATTGTGAAAGGCTATGAAAGCCCGTGAACCAGAATGAAATATGTTGAAACTCAATTCGCAACAAAAGGCGAAGAAAATCATTCCAGGTGTAACTCATGTCTGAATCCGGAAATTCACAGATGAGAGAACTGCAGATGACTCGTTTCAGTCCGTTTTCATTGTCTGGAAACAGGAAATTGGCAGAATATTCTATTAAAAGTCTGTCCACTCGAATGCTGCTGCTGAAATAAACAGGGTACCTTAGATCCCATACAATCTCTTCAATTTTGCCATGTTCCAAACCTAAAGCCACGACTACTGCAGACTGACTAGATGAACTAAAACCACGATTGGCCCACGATGTATTCCAACTTTGTGGCAGGAAAGGAGTTAAGCAGGACGTGTTGCCGTCGTTCAGTTTTATTTCCCCTAAAACAGGAATAAGGGATTCGAACATCGACGAATATTCGGATGCAAATGCCCTGAGACAATCAAAAAGTACTTCAACTTTATTTTCCATTAAACCTGCCAAAAACTGAAACACGAGTGACGAACGTTGCGGTGCTGGACAGGGTCGAAGTTTGCAAACGTGCTTCTTCCATTGAACAATTCGGCCGGCAATGAATTCAGTCCACAAGAAATAAGCTGCAGAAAACTCAGTGAGCGATTGGTGTACTGGTTCATAGCATTCCTTTTCTTGGAAGCCTCTAATAAAAACGGTTTGGGTAAAAACTCCCAAATCAGCAATCTTCAGGTAGCTGGTTTTGTGAAATCTGCAAATATCTTCTAGGGTAAAGAAAGGCTTATCAGCAATTAGCGCTTCTAAACTACATTCGCCTATTTCCCTCATCAATTCAACATAAGATGGCTGAGATGAAGCACCTAAGGAAAACAAATCCACCGTTGTTGTAGGAGATTTTCTTAGTGTTGGTAAACAACTACACATCAGTTCCATGATGTTGTTGTAGAGTTTTGGTGTTCTTAATGAGGTATATGGTAGAGGGTTCGATTTTGATAAATATCTGTGTATCACAAAATTCATAAGATCCTTGTATAATTCTGTTCTTGTGTTGTACAGACTAAATTTACTATCCGCTTTTTCCGATATCAGAAAAACGATCATCAGAATAAACAGTGGGCAGTGCAGGAAATCTGAAGTTAAAATGCTCATATTCTTCAATTTTAATATTTGTTGTTTAAAATATGCCGTATCACCGGGTGGGAAATTTGATAAATATTTGTCTATAAACTCATTTTGTCGTTCTTCACTAACGCCAGTTATTTTAACACGTCTGGCCCACACCATGTGTGCCACGTCGAAGGAAATATCCGGTGAGATATTTAAAAAAGGCGGTTCCATAGATTTTGCTCCAAAACTAAGTGTTCCAGGCCTGGACATAACAACCAACGTGACATTAGGAAATATATCGCCACGAATAAGGCTTAGAATGCAGTTTTGATGTTCAATTGGAAGTTCATTATAACCATCCAGAATCAGCATGGTTCGCACAGATTTGCTATTAATAATGTTTAGGAAATGTTGATATTCTCTTTTTGTTATGCCGGCAGCAATAGTAAGCATTTTTTCTAAATTACCAAGGAAATTTCTAAGGCAAAAAATTAGAACAAGATCAAATCCTCTTATGTAAGCTTCCTGAGTGCTAAAATCGTAACATAATTTCGTTGCCAGAATTGTTTTCCCAAAACCGGGATTTCCTTCTACCAAAATTCTTGACGAGTCGTCGTTCAGAAGAGCATGATGGCTAAATAAATCTTCTATGGTTAATTTCTGTAAGGGTTGATTTTGGCCACTTCTATGTACGAGAACCAATTCTAGTTGTACAAAATGGTCTGCTAAGGAAAGGACAATGTTTCCCATCCATGGCAATCCTCTCATCAAGAAAGTTTTGTATTGTCTACGAAGTTTTTCCTGGATTGACTGAAGTAGTAATGGCCTACGGCTTGGCAAAATAGCTGTTTGAAATAAAACATAACTGTATTAATTCATATAGTAATACAGCGAATAAAAAAGTAAATACATTCATTGTGACCGTAAATACGAAAAACAAGTCCTTTACTGGTATAATTTTGTTACAAGCATAAAAATTCATCTAATTAAATATTTCCTACAAAAGAAGCCGTTTATGTGTTATACTATTAGTGTACGTGACCATTTACTTTGCAATTCTGTCACCAGTAGGATGTCAGCAGCGCCTGGGACAAGCAAAGTTACTGATAACGTGAAGAAACATGTTGTTTTTATGTGGGCGACTTACCTAAATGGTAATAAATTCACCAAATCTTATAGGGTCGATTATCTGGTATTAATTGATGCTGTGCACTTTATTATAATCTTAAACTATCTTATACAACGTTTCCACAACATGAAGAGTTCATAGTTGCAGCTTGGATCCAAAAAACTCATTAGCTTATTAGGAAAGCTATCCAGACATTGTGAATATGGTACAACCGGAAAAGAAATGTTGCTATGCATCCTGTGCTTTTAGAAGATCCAGCGTGAACTTCTCGTCAGCCTCAGAGTAAGTTTAGCATATGATTGTGCAATACATTTGACGTTTACTAAAATAGTCCTAATCCAAACAGCACCACAGACATTCAAGTTGACCTCGTTTTAGTTGTAGCCGTAACAAATCCTAATTCTGGCAAATTTATTGATGCTAAGTGTAATGTGTTTCCAAAATTTGGAACATGTATGTATAAATCTCATTTTAGAGAATGAGAAAAATGGCACTGCCGTCATTGAGGAAGCGCAACTACAAAAAATTTGGAAATAATAACATAGAAACAATAATAACAATAGAAACAATAGAAACGTTGAAAGTGAAGGTCCTGAAGAGAAAGAAAAAACATAATGGTTGTACAACTTTGTACCGACTGAGGATTCAGTTGGCGTAACGCCATACATAATTGCAGGGCCATGGAGGCTGTCGTGTTATAGACACACATTAGATTTGGTCTCCAAATGGTTGAGGCTCTTGAAATCCGTTGTTAAAACCCGTGCCGAATCTTAGCAAAGTATTTAACCTTTTGGTACTTCTAATGTACGTTTTGCACGGTCATCTATAATTAGGTCCTCTTCTAATTATAGATGACCGTGACAAAACTGATGAAATATTGGTTTAAACCACTAGGTACTGAATACAAAGACGTAATTTTGATCTGACATCAAGCACCAACGTCTATCCACCAAGCTGTATTCCAGAAGCATACTTTGAAAAGATATCGGCCCAGAGGAACGAGTTTGAACCATAAGGCATGGAACTGAAGGCGTAAATTAGATCCGACATCAAACAACACGTTTCGTCATTAAGCCATGATCCTGCAGAATAAAAAAAACAAGCGGCTACAGCGACTGTCTAGTCGCACAGGTCTTCTAAGAGTTCCTCCACTTCCAATGTTGAGGCGCACACCTCTATCATGCACTACAACAGCTATCTGTATTATACTAATATAAAAGTGGCCATCACAATTGCCGGTTAAAAATGTAGCTTTTAGGCCTATTTTACATTTTAGGCATAATTATCAGCTTTTAGGCCTAATTTTAACCAGTAGTTTTAATTTCGTAAGTAGCAGCGAACGGAGATATGGATTGTATAGTAAGCCTATTCATTTTTGCAACACGGAACGCCTTCAGGCACACACTTACAGTGTTACAACGTAACGCTCAATAGGGAAGCGACGAGAGAGACGCTGTTGATGATGCGACTTGTAGCAATTTGACGTTGCCATGGTACCATGATTTTAGGCCTAATTTCATTTTTTAGACCTAATTTTCATTTTTCTAGGTCTAATTTTAAAAATGCAGTTTTAATTTCGTAAGTAGCTGATAGGCCTAATGGAGAATTTGGTTCTACGGTAAGCCTATCATTCATGCAACAATGCGACGAGACTATTTTAAACGAAGCTAAAATCCATTTTTTTTATTGAGGATTTTAATTTAGGATATTAATTTGACGATCAAATGTTAATATTTAATTTAGTTACATCAAAGAAGTTATTAGCTATGAGGAAGTAACGATGTTTTAATGTGCCATGTTATTTAACTAATTTCTCACACTGAACCTAACGTTGTAAACAATGGTCGTCAATATCTGGTACCGTTGCGAAGTTGAAAAAAGCGACTGACGGACGGGCGGACCGACAAAATCGTTGCAATTCTTCTCAGCCGGTACGGCTGTACAGAAGACTAAAAATATGTCAGAATGAAGGAAATACACTGCAAAAACTATACATCCTAAAATTCGTTAGATTCATCTGAAATTCAGTTGTTTGGTTGATGAGCCTCGTGAAAATCGTAAAACTATCTTAATTTAAGATGCAATGGATCTGTACTTTGAAGATTTAAGACATCGCCAGTTTAAGATGAGTCCTAATTTCAGACGTGTTTCAATTAAGATGCCATTAAACGTAAGATGCATCTTATTATCAGATGGAAGACACGCGAAATAAATATTTTAAGATGTTTAGCTGTTTAAGACGCCATAGTTTACAGTTGCCAAATTCACGCAGTGCATAAGATGGCAGCTATTTCAGATGTCCACGCACTTAGATGGTTTATGGAAAAGAGAGAAAATTGGAAAATTTGTAAGATGGCAATTTATTTTAGTTGGGGTAACTGGCAAAGACGGCAACGTTTTAAGATGTCAACCTATTTTAAGCTGCAAAACGGGAAAGTTGCTAATATTTTAAGATGGTAATTTTATTTTAAGTTGTGAAACTATAGAAGAGATGCCATAGATTTAAGACGGCACAAAGCATTAAATCGGAAACTAAGTGAAGTGCCAACATTTTAAGGCGGCAGTTTACTGAGTTGAAAAATAAATAATTGTATTGTTTTAGATGGATAAAATATTTTTGGTCAACACACACGCACAATGTTATTTGGACCTCATGAAATATTTCAATTAAAACTCCACTTATTGTTATTAAATGCGAACAGTAATTTAAGAAACCTTCTTTTTACTCTTTTTTTTAATATTTACTCCGAAAATAGCATACAGTGGAGGCACGTAAAGAACCACGCATACAATAACACATTAAAGATGCATAATTACTTACACATTAATTATAATAAATACATAGCTTTGATAAAAAAAATTTCCCGTCTCCTTATCACTTCCCCCCTCCCCTTCTCCCTTCTCCACCCGACTTACACCAACCTCATCCCTCTGGTTTCATTTTCATACAGATGATGTTGAAAAGAATACCTTCAACATCATCGTAAAGATGCCTATAGGCTGTCAGATTTGAACAGCTAATGTTATAAACAAATAAAAATAAGATGGTTGAGTTTAATAGACGTCATCGTAATGAGATGTCAGCATTATAAGATGCCAGAAATGTAAGATGCCTACCAAAGCATCTGCCTTTAAGATGCAAACTGCAAAAATGGCAAAACGATCTGAAACGTTACTAATTTATCCTACTTCTAGTGAAAACAAATATTGTGCTAATCCTAAGTGAACTGCAGTTACGTTCTTAAAAAATCAAATGGTCTTATTCTTTCTGCAGCCAATGACTAACCTAAACGAATGCTAAGACATCTACACAATTAACGAAAGTAGCAAACGATTCTGACTTCCATAACGATTGTAGACGCTGCGTTAGGCCGGGGTGGCTAACTGACATGACTATGCTTTCACTTTGAACTCGTCCATAACACAATGTTGATCTACATTGGTCTACAGTTATGTTATAAGGACCAAGATGTCTTCTGTTTGAGAGGTCCTATTCACAACGTGCTTTGCTGCAAAGATTTCTTGGCTATCAGATTTGAACAGCTAATATTTTAAACAAATGAAAGTAAGATGGGTGAGTTTAAAGACGTCATCGTAATGAGATATCAACATTATAAGATGCCAGATATGTACGATGCTTATCAAAGCATATGACTTTAAGATGCCAAACTTCTAAGATGGCGAAAACATCTTAAAAACGGATGCAAAATTTTTAGATGCCAAAGCATCTTACTTTAAGACGTCAATACCGTGTTACAGTAAGATGCCAACAACGTCTTTAAAAACGGATTCAAATTTTACATCCTAGTTTAAGATGTTTATTTTTTGCAGTGTATTTCGAACAACAATGCATTGCAGTTACAGGTATAAATTACTAGCCCCGATATCATACAGCACCTTTCGTCCATGCTGCAGAAGATATACTTTGAAAGATGTCAGTACGAATCCAGAAAGTCATCTTGAAACTGACCCAGTTCGGATAAAAAAAAACAAATTCTACAAGACGCGAGCAGTCTCGTTTACCCCTCGTTTTGCAGTGGTTGAGAAAACTGATTGCCCTAATTGGTAATAGTACACTGGTGCTAACGTTTATATGGAAAACATATTCAAACCTCAGCATATATGTATGTATGCAATACATAAAACTGTTTATAAAAGATGAAAAATAAAATTCTTTCAAGATTACATATGCTATATATACCCAAAATATACACCATTTGTCCACAGATATAGAATACAGAATTACTGTGACAGTTTAAACCCCGTGGCTTAAAGGTGCTCCCCCCACAATCTGCACTTCACTTGAATATAAATCTTTTCCTTAGGGCTGTTCAACGAAGGGCCAGAAACGTTGTGTCCAGATAACGAATTTCAAGACTGAAAAATATGTTGCATAAACAAAACTAACGCAGACAGGTGAGTCTGCATGTAATAATTTTCAACTTGAAAGAGGGGCCATCATCACGATTATTTTTATTCGCGAAGAAAAAGGAAGACCTGATCTTCTAGGTGACCAGTGAGATGAAGTCCTGAGAGCAGAGCATTTTAAGATAGACACGTTGTATCTGAGAAAGATAACGTAGGAACTAAAAAAGATAATGTAGGATCTTGAAAAACATCTTTGCATGTGAGACCGTTACGAAGTCTACATGTAAAGCTACCTGTAGGCAATCAACGAGGATACTACGCTATTTTTAATAAAACAATACATTTATCACGTAATGATTTCACTAAAATGATTTATGTATTAATGATGAAAACTTAAAAATTCGAATCGAATATCCTGAAAAGCAACATACCTGATGAATTTAATGAAGTTTCACAATGAATATTGCGATGCACATGGGTTGTTGATTTTGCTATAGATGAACTGAAACGTTTAAATCAAAATTTGTCAACATACATCGAATATGACGTCATCGTAAAGTTAAAATTAAACACTATCAATTTCAACTTGATTATCGGTGGAACCAAAACTGACTTAATAAATATATACTGGCGCACTTTCTGTCTCCAAGTTTGCACATTAGCAATAACGTGGCCTCTAGACGGCACTTGAATACCAGGAGGCGTTTACTACATCTCTACATGTGGAATCTCGAAAAAATTATCCGATATAAATATCCACGGAAAAAAAATAACTCCTGGCAAAATATCCCCTGCAGTCATAATGTTTTTATATTGTCATTGTTAATCAAGTGGGATTTCATTGCACAGACTACCAAGGGAGAAATACGGGAAAATTACTCTGTCAACTCTGGCAGTTAGTAATCAGAAAAGGAGGGAACCACGCTTCATGCTGTAATGATAACTATCCTAAAGGCTACCTGATCAAAATTGCCTAATATTCACTGCCGGAATACATCAAGAATGAAACTGGGCATAATTAAAATCAATACACGATCAGTTTTATGTACACGCGCTTGTAGCACAACACCTCTGATTTGGGGGAACGTATCCATGGGAAACTTGATACGCGAGAGGGGAACACGTGTCTGCTTTGGCCATGACCACTTTTTCCATTGAGTGATGGTAGTTTTTTCAACACACTGTTAGGAAATGTTTAATTAAAAAACCGTCTTGATAAAGAAGGTGTTTTATTATTGTCCAAATTAATGACGGGAAAGCCAAAGGCTCACAAGAAATTACTAAATACAGATGCAAACCTATATACTTTACCTTTTGGATTTATATGTCAGACTGCCCGAGCAGGGAATTGAACTCAGGACCTTTGAAACCGAAGGCCGAGGTAATATTGCTGCCAGTATGGCTCAGCGGTAGTACCTCGGCCTTTGGTTTCAAAGGTCCTGGGTTCAATTCCCCGCTCAGGCAGGCTGAAATATAAGCCCAAAAGGAAACGTAAATATGTTTGCATCTGTATTTAGTTACTGCCCAAATTCATGCTTTCTACCTTGCGCAGGGTTATTTCTTCCGGGTATGTTTTTTCCAGGGGATATTTTTTTCTGGCGAATTTGTTACTGCTAACCTACTCGAAAACTCATGGTGTAGAGAAGACAGGTTTAAGTTACAGGCAGCTGCGACAGATATCATAGACCATTAATGGACTCCAAGCATTACTAGAAAGACATGAGCACTGACGTCATTTAAGTTGTCATTTTATCTGTGAAGTCTTTCAATTATAGAGCAGGTCCAACAAATTCATTTGGGCTCCGTTAAAGTGTTGACTTTGGTCCAAAGCTGGACCGGGTCACTTTTGTTTTGACCTTGTGATCCGAAAATAGGTTGACCTGAGACCCGGTGACCCGGATTGCACCACTGACCCGATTACCCGATGACCCGACCAGACCCGGTGACCCGTTGAATCAGTCGGACCCGGTTTTATGGATTGACCCAGTGACTCGGTCAGACCCACTGACACGGCTGGAACCAGTGACCCAGTTATCCGGCTAACCTGGCCTGACCTGGATTTAAGTGATAATCCAGTCGGATCTGGGTTGACCCGGTTGGACCAGGGTTGACCCATTGATATTGGGCAGGAAGGGAAACAACTGAAAATGAAGTCAGTGAAATATTTGCTACTGTAATTCCCTCCTCCCTGCCCCTGTAAGCAACTCATCGTCACCAATTCTATACTTTATTTATTCACTTTAATCAATCAAATACGAGTCCGGTGCCTGTCCCCTCCCCCTCGATAAATGATTAATGAGCCACTGTAACGCACAGATACTACCATAAGCATAAAACGCTGGATTTGCATGTCTTAAATGGTATCTAAATCGGTATTCTCTCGCCAGATAGAGTAAGTGGTGGTGTATACCTCAAAACTTACTACTGGTATGGATTGCTAAGCCCGTTTTAACCAACTGTCACAAATTAACTTTGTAACGTACGTTGTGTTCTTTGTACAAATCTTGGAATATAATAATACAATAACATTATTATCGTCCAGCTTAAAGAAAAGAATTTAGCAGTAAATTTTAAGGCCGGCACTACTTAGAAAAAAATTGTAACGTTGTTTACTATTATTGTTATATTTATTATTATTATTATTGGGTGATATACCAAAGAATGGAAAAATATTTTCCATAGAAACATTGGCATTCACCTTCGGTACTAAAACACAGAAAAACAAAATTCAATTAATTTTAATATGTGGCTTAGTTAGGGGACAGTGGGTGTCCGAATAAGTTCAGCTCATCAGGTCAGGTTAGGTGACCGGCTCACACTGGGTCATCGGATCTGACCCGAAATTTCGGGTCAGGTGCTCAGACCCGGTGACTCGGCCTAAAACTTGACCCAAACGACCTGTGATCTGGTTGACCCGGTGATCCGATCCAACTCTGATTGGGACGTAATGTCAATAAGATACTATTCATACTTGAAAAATTATGACTTGACTAAAATATCAGAAAGCAGCCAACATCCACCTGTTATGTGAGGGTGGACTTCGATCAGTTCGTTCAAAAAGGATGGGTGAGGGATTTAACACCTATGGACTCAAGACTTGTTATGGTGTGTTTTGTGCATTTACCATGTGAGGAAGATCAGAGTGCACTAATTGTGCTCACCTGTAAGGCCTGTGATCTACATGTAAGATGGCGTTGTAATTATAATACAAGATAAAACAGATGTAGTCCACTTTATTACGTGAGAGAAGAGGAGCTAGACGTGTTGAAAAACTTGCATCACTTCATTTTATTTATACACTCCTCAGGGCTGGTTGTGTTTGAAATAACACTAATGGCGTCACCATTTATCCTAATCTTGCTTTTCTTCCCTCGTTCAATAACATGGACTGTATCACTGTTTTATTTATATTATTATCTCAACGCCATTTTTCCTACAGAACACAAGGTTTGCAGGGAAGTACCATTTGTGTCCTCTGATCTTCCTCACATGGTATGTATTTTCGAAGTTTTCGGTATATCGGTTTTACGTTTTGTTTTATAAAATTTTTGCGCATTTTAGAGTTTAAACTCCCGTGGTGTCTGATTTACCTGGTCTGATGCTCCCAGGGTTACTACATGTATCAAGTCACCCGTTTTTAGCCTTTTTTACGTCTGTAATAACGCTTTATCTTCTAATGTTAAGAAGAAGAGTTGATTCTTTAGAAAGTGCTTTTTGTAGTCTTTTCCCACTTTATCTTCAAAAGGTTTTAACTTCCTTTTGACTACCATTACTATCACATTTTCTAATTATTTTATGTAATCAATGATAGTTGAATTATTCCTCGACTGTGGGTTAATGTTTGATCCCTGGCCCAATTTTAATGGTTTTTTTCAATTCAAGTTCTCAAATAGAACAGAATATGCATATAAAACCCGAAATGAATGTTACAATGAGAAGTTATCGTGTATGCAGACAGAAAGACATACAGACACCAGATTCTGGGCTCTGCTTCACACCATGTGTCACCAAAAGGTGCGAATGATGTTAATATTGGCCTACCTAAGGGGTTATTACTTACCATTACTGGGCAACTTCAGCCAAGAAAATGATCCATGCAAGCGGAATTTTAGAATTTAGCAGTTTGCTGTAGTTTAATCTGGTGGCTTGCCTTTTGGTGGATCTGGGATTAGGGAATGAGTCACTACAGAACTGTTAACTAATTTCAGGACGATTTTAAAGTCTGCGTTCGGTACGCCATTTTGGCGACAACAGGTTATTAGCATAAATGTTCAGATAAAATACTGAAGGTGAAGTATACATTGACAACAACAGCATGAAACTTTTACTTTTGCTTTCGTTTTTCAAATCAGAGCTCGTTGATATTATGGCTAGAAAACTCAATGATATTCCACAGGTTCTGATAGGTTGCACCGCCTTCAGGTTCCTAAACAATATGTTAAACTATTTTCACCGGATCCGTTCCTATTTGACTTTACTTCTTGTGATTAGTTTGTTATGTGTGTAATATCGGTTCCTTGATATCTAGAATTGCTAAATATGTAGCATAGCAATGACGGCAAGAAAAGAAGGCGTGGTAATAATATCAACATGAAAAAATAAGAATTATGAATTGGACAGTCAAAGTGGCTCATTAAGCCAATGAAAGTGTGTAGGGATACGTATTAATTAAAAAAAAGTTAATCGGTGGATTCTATAAACTGCAAAACAACGTACAAAAGTTTATATCTGTATAAAACAAACCTTGTTAAGGATCTCCTCCAAGTATTTTCGTCAATTACAGTTGTGATATCAAATGCCACCGATTAAAACTTCCGATCACCGTTTACTACTTAAGATGTTAAATAAAATACACAAAAATTGCTAAGTAAGCAAGTTCAAGTTTCCCTTAACTTTTAAACAATTTAACCGTGGTGTTATGCTTGACATTTGATATCATGACGCCAGTTAATGAGGAAGAAATGAGGGATCCTTAACAAGAATTGTTTTGGACAGATCTGAGTATGCATCTTTTCAGATATAAGAAAAGATCAATGACGGTTTCAACAACAAAAGATGAATTTTGTCTGACCTATAGCTTCAGTATTAGTACACTGCCGTTAGAAACAACGTGTGCTCTGGCATGGGACAATTAAATACTCAGTAATCTGCTATCAGAGATGCGGCAACTAGCGTAGATGTCTAAATTGCCTTAAAATATATATTTTTTTACTTTTATAACCATAAACGTACTAATAAATGTAGTATTCTACCCTCTGCCCCACTAAATGCTGTAATTGCAAAAATAACTCCATTTGTTTCTCGAAATGATAAGTGTCCCTTGTTCACGGAGATTGCTGTAATTTGCTGCAAGAAAGTTAAATTTCAAAAAATAAAACTGCTTTGTGATTACAAACGATGGACCCTTCCTTATGACGTATCTTCTAGTACAGTTTTGCTCTCATTGTTTTAACTTGAAAATAGTGCTAGTCGTTTTAGCACTGCAATGTTGCCTTTTCTATGTGTGTTTACTGCTACTTCGGTTTGTCTGAAAGTTGACTTCTATATTAATGTTACGTCTTGTTTTATATTGGTAGTATCAAACTGTAACGCAAAAGAACTGATGGTAAACAATAAGTAAACATTTGCAAGAATGAATGTGATGTCTAGTTTCCAAACCGGCATCAAACTGTAATGTTTCAAAATGTCTTACATTTTTCGTACTATATCCTTACGACCAATACGTCGAAGTAGTTGAACCAAGATCTTTTCTGTTGCGTTCTGTCCCTCTCGTTTCTTCCAAAGGATTATTGTCTCTCGGGCCATGCCACTCATTCCATAGACTGTGTTGTCGAATGCTATTTTTTCTATATCGCCAGTAGTAAGCCCCATTCCGTCACCTAACTTCTTCCAGTCAACACCAATGGACTTACATACTTCCAGGTGAACATCTGCATTAACTGGACAAACTGAAATTGTACAAGAAAAAATATAACAAAAGTAATGACATAATTACACAGCTATGTGCGAAGAAACCTCTGCTTATAGTGACGGCTTTGACAAACCCGACAGTCTGGCTTTACCATTTTTCTATGACACTTTTTATGTAAATACCATGCAATTTTTAGTCGGCTATAGGGCAGTGACATGACGTAGTATTATTGTATATAACTCTATGGTGGAGCCAGTAACTGGGTTAGCTGCAAGAGGCTCTGGAGGGAAAAAAGAAGGTCGTCTTACTGAAGACAATGCTGTTAAGAGTGGATTTCTTAGCCCTATAACGCGCGATTTTTGTCGATTTGTTGGCAGTTGCTGACATTTTTAAGCAAGTGGAATTTTTATTTTCCGATTACAACCTCGCAGCATAAGGGATTGGAGAAAACAACGGTTTTTTAAGCCTATGAAATCTGCTCTGAAAGCACTGCCTTGATTAGAAGTTCCGTTGTTTAACCCTCCATTTCAATCTAGTGCCCCTTGCAGCTACCTCTCTTGTAGCCAATATGACGTCACTTGCCGCTGCTCTATTCTGTTAGCATAAATCCTTCATATTATACAGTATTGATATCAGACTTTGATTAAAAGTCAATGATTAGTAAACAAACATAATTTATAATGGGGTAGCCGTACAGCTATCTCCCATATCCAATTTTGTATTATTTTTAATTACAAGTATTGAACATTCCAAGTGGCGAACAGTTAGACCTTGTATTCACGTGCGACAGATGACCTTCAAGATCGGGCTTTATTTTCTCATGCAACAGATATACTAATTAGCCCGTTGGCACGACAACACAGAAACATGCAACCTGCTGCTAATTTTTAAAAGTAAAAGTATCATTTTCCGAAAGCTGCATGAAGTGATTTGGTAAATAAAATTATTATGCCTTTTAACTTGTTACAATTTGTAGAAGGTAATAACGGTGAATGTAACGGTGTTTTTAACGGTTAAAGCATATTTACGGCCCTGCGCTAGGATCAGAGTGTCCCACCTTGAAATTGTCCTGTGTTCTGCCCGACATGCCTTTTGTGTAAAATTTTCAAGCGCTTATAACTGAGGACGTATACGCGAGAGGTTTACAAATCAATATTTTAATGAAAGCGTAAAGGAAGTACGGGTTACTAAAGGTTACACAAAAGTACAAAAGTGGATAAAATGGTACAAATGGTACGCACGTGTACACAAGGGTACAAATGGTTACATAATGTCACGAAACGAGATATAAGGCATAAAAGAGTACACAAGGGTGAAAAACAGCACAAAAAGGTACAAAAGAGCACATAAGGTACATTGAATACCCTATTGAATCGCCTATTGAATAGCCTATTGAACGGAAAAAGCTTTTGGTTACTGACGATAGTTAATGTACATATCTTCATTAATTGTTACACGTGTCTACAATGATGGTGACTCATTAGGCTTAGTCTTCCTCCTCCTCATACATCAGCCCTGCTGCTTCTGTCATCGACCCACAAGGCTACAAAGTATACGACTGATATGATAGACACACATAGATAAGTATAGTTAGGCAAACTGATACAAAATTGATATACATGTATTATAAACTCCTTAGCAATCAATTACAAATGACCGTGCTCCTATCAGCGTGAAGCAATACCTTTTTTGGGTGATATCCATAAGACTACAAAAGGGTATGAAGGGGAAAATGGTAAAAAAGGATACATTAGGTTCTAGTGTACAAAAGGGTACACAAAGTTCTAAGGGGTACAAAAGGGTACGAACGGGTACAAAAGGTGATGAAAGGGAACGTAAGTGTAAGATGAGGGTACAAAATTGTCGGTAACAATACAAATAGGATAGAAAGGGCACGTAAGACTACAAAAGAGTACAAAAGGGTACATACGGTAAATAATGGTACAAACTTAGGAAAGCGTATGAAATGGTACATAGGGTACAAAACGATAGATAAGGGCAAACAATGGTAAATAAGAATAAAACGAATCTTTATGAAAGAGTAAATGTTATTTAAAGGCTTTTAAGGTAAATATTTACACTTTTTTCCTGCATTATTATGGAAAAGCCCATTTTTAAATATCGTTAAAACTTACCTATGTTAAAAATAGGTAATTTCAGTAAGATCATGAAGTTTCCAAGCCAGGTGATTGCTGAATACGACCTATAGATTGAATTTGCCGCAGAAATTCACACATTCAGGAGATTCGATGGTAATTTAAGTTTCAATTCAAATTTAATGCAAATCATGTTTAACATACCGCCAGTTAACACTAACCGATAATAACCTACGGTGTCAAAAAATACAACTTTTGTAAAAAAAATGAAATTCAGAATCGCAAGTGAACAGCCCTGCGATATAGCTTAACCAATCATGATAATGTTATACAATAACGTTGATGAAACAAATGGTACCAAAGATCACTGTTAATAGTCGGGCAGTTAAAAGAATGTGAGGGAGGGTCCAAGTCTGGCTGGCCAATATTTGAGCGGGCAGGTAAAATATGGTGAGATAATGTGTTTAGTGCTAATCTCCTTCCCTAAACTATCCTTCATATTGTGGGTCAGGGAACATTTGTGGGTCCAGAGCTGGCCAGCCAACATTTGTTAGCCCTTCCCCTAACCTGCCCTCCGTATTGTGAGTCCATAGCTGGATTTTCCCGTTCGTTTTTAAATTAACCCTCATTTATTAGAAGTTCATTAAGCCTTTTATCTTTAAGTTCTTGAACTTGTATCAAGCAACATTTGGTGAACTCACATGATGTAAACCAGCATTTGTCGAACTCACATGGTCCATCCATTACTTTAACTTGGAACCAGTACAGAAAAAATGAAAATACTATCCTTAGCTAAAATCAGTACAGCCAACCACCACTATTTTTTTCTAAATCTGTTAGACCTAACACAGTCTATGAAAGAGCTATTGTTACTTTCAATCCAATCATTTTTTATACTTATATGAAGTTGATGCATTTTTTTTGTACAAAGATTGATCACTTATCTACAATTATTGCAAAAACTGCCTCCTGTTTTTATCTAGTCCAGTACTCATCAATGGGCGCTGAACTTTTATAGACTTCAAGTTTTAACCAAAAAATCATTACATATGTATCAGTTTGACAGAATCTGCAAACGTTCACGAAGTAAAACAACTGTTCTGTATCGAACACTAATACCGGGGAGTAGAAAGCAACGTTTGTTTGTTGTTTTTCCTATGATATTAACTAGGCCTATAAAAGATACTGCTAAATACAACCTTACATCTGCCTTCAAAGTTTTGCAAAGTATCGGGTTGTTCTTGAAAATGCTCTGCTGGTGCAGGTTTGGTAACTAGAAAAGGTATAAATTTGCAATGATTACACAATTATCGTACTGTTTCCCTACAATAAAACCATGAAATTACATATGCTTTTCAGTTTATAACTCTAACTAACGTCCAAAAATTCAAACAATGAACGGAAAGGCAAATGGATTAGGTAAATGTGACATAAATACAGATGTAAACCCATCTTTTGTACCACAATTTGGATCTGGGACCACAATTTTTCAACAATGCATGGATGCCAACAGTGCAGAAGCTTGACATCAAGGCAGTCTACTGCAGTCCATTTTATCCAGCCAGTAAAAACTAAGCGTCTTAAAATTCGTAAGATGCATCTGAAATTCAGTTGTTTGGTTGATGAGCCTCCTGCAAATCGTAAAACCATCTTAATTTAAGATCTTCTGTGCTTTGAAGATTTGAGACACCACCAGTGTAAGATGAGTCCTAACGTCAAACCTGTTTCATTTAAGATGCCATTCAACGTAAGATGGATCTTATCATCAGATGGAAGACAGGCGAAATAAATATTTAAAGATGTTTAGCTGTTTAAGACGCCATAATTTTTGGTTGCCAGTTTTTATTTATCTTTCAATCAGCCAACCTTAAAATATTGCTCCAAAGTACAAAAATATATTTTAGATAATTTTGCCTCCACACTTCGCTAGACTGACGATTCTCTTTCATTAGACACAAGAATGACACTATTCCGTTGGAAAATAAGTGAGAAAAAGTGGAACTAAGATCGTAACTGAAATACGTTCTAGACCTTAGTGCCATCTAGTAGTCAGAATTGTGATAACCAAAGGGGTTGCACTCCTTCTTAAGACGTCAATGCCGTCTTACTGTAAGATGCCAACAACGTCTTAAAAACGGATGCAAATTTTACATCTTAGTTTAAGATGCTTATTTTTTGCAGTGATTGGATGAAAAGAACAAACAAGGAACTGAAGCACATTCTTCGGGCCGTTGCCGACTATAATACGTATAGGTCCGAAAAATTTGATGGATTTGCCTACTCTTTCCGGGCCCATGTCAACTCGGCGACAGGCTTCAGCCCCGCAGAGATTGTCACAGGAAGAACTTTGTCCTACCAGTTGACACACCTAAAAGATGCTTTGCATGGAGCAAAACATTCAGAGCAGAAGGAAAACAGAGCCAAAGTAGAGTCTGATGTATTAAAAGAGTACCAGCAAATGTGCAGCCAAGCAGTAGCATATTTAAAGAAGTCCAGGGAATGCAAAACCTCTTGTTGTAATGCCAAACGTACTCATGGGACATTCGAAGTGGGTGGACTGGTTGTAAAAAACGCTCATCAACTCAACAATGCAGCTCAGGGCATTGCAAGAGGCATAATGCCCAGGTAAAAGGGACCATTATTCCTTACTACAAAACATTCTTGCAGAAATACAAAGAGACAGGCGAGCCATAAAGACCTATAAATATGCAACGCCTTAAAGCCAACCACGAGAGGGAAGAGGAGATGGATCAGCCGGATATAAAAGAGACAGCTTCAACCACGACAATGAATGCAAATGGAACTACGCCGATTCAGCGAGCACATGGCAACATGGATGAGCAGTCGGCTGTAGAGGGGCTAATGGCAAAGGAGCAATCTCATCCACCAGCTGTAAACATCAATAAACCAGCAGTAAAAAGCTGGTGCCGACAAAGCAGAGGTTTAAAACTCCAAACCAGCCAACAAACAAGCATACACTGGATGGTTTAAACGAAACTCACGAGGAGATATCGCAAGATGAAGTTTTGACAGGAGACAAACATAACAGCACCATATTAATGAGCGACCAAAGCCTCATAAACAACTTACTACTACGTAAACACCAGGATTATAAATATTTAACTTCAAATAGGCATATGTGACACCAACCATCACAGCATTTCCGGCACCAAAAATTTAACCGTTCCTATCCGGAACTGACTTAAATAAGTTTGCTGAAATTAAGTCAGGAGAAAGGACGTTTACTACCATACGTATGGTGGCAGAATAAACCAATCAAGTCTGACGACCCCTTACATGCAAGCCAGGTAGGCATGAAGCACTTACACCAAAAAAAGTTAAAGATCGATGGCATTCCTTAAACTTTCGATATTGTAAATCTGTTTTCCCTTCCGAAGAAGAAGGTGTGGACAATCTAGAAGGTACTTTTCATGCAATTAACAGGAGATACCAGGTTCTGTGTTGGTTACGAAGTGTGACAGACCCAAGCGATGTCGGACAGATGAGTCATGTATATTTTATGAAGCCATGTTACGTTAAAAGGAGGCATCACAAATCTGTGCAACTAAGTGCTAGTGTATAAATTGTAACAATCCTGGGCACACGCTTACGGCTGCAATACGAAGCCGAATTATTTTTGTGCAAAGGAAGGAGAAGGGTTGTATGGCAGGGTCTTGGTTTAAACGCCATAAAGCAACCACACCATCAAATATTTCTGCACGTAATTATTTACACAGTAGTGAAAGAGAAGGGTGATGGGGCATGGAATTTATCTAAATAGCATGAAGCACCCCATCACCAATTCACAAAACAGTGTTTTACTGTAACGGTACTAGTGCAATATAGTTTGTGTCTGTATTATTTAAAAACAATAAAGTGGGTGTAGGCTCCGCGCATATGATGAAAGGTGTGCATATGCAGGTATCGTTTACCATAGGTAGACAGTTGACAGCAAAGTTACAGGCAGCAGTAAGTTTCTCTCGATTTCCTGCTAGCTAACACCTGAAGCTACCACTCACTGACCAACACTGTTTCACAAATCCCAAACCACTGATTCACAAACTATTCAATTGTACACAACTCCCACACAACGACATCACAAGCGACAAGGATGGATTGTCAGCGCAACGATGACAAGGGGGTTGGCTGTCACCAGCCAGATGACAGTCTCACTCCAAACAGCAACCACTGAAAGGCAAGCGGTGGCAAGCCGTCCACAAGTTTTCTTCAGAGAGGAGGATGTAAAGGCAGATAAAAACGAACTGCAAACGGGCTCAAGCACAAGGAAAAGGAAGAGCAGAAACGTGAGGCCGAGGAAAGATGGCAATGGAAGTGGTAGGCAGACAAGCCCAACATCAAATGTGTCAGCTGAAAAGAGATCTTCAGGCTGTAAAGAGGAGGGTGGAGAAGCAAGACTAATACAGTCGGGACTTATTCAAGATGACACCTTCCATTTACGATGGCGTTGTAATGAGAGCCCAAGGATGCAGATGCCGTTATGATACATACCACGATTAGGTATTACAGCCTTCCCCACAGATGTTTCCAAGGTCTACTGTAGGTTTGAACATCAAGGAAACGATACCTGGACACCGACTCAAGCCGGCCATGGGGAATAGCAAGGGAGGCCCCACAAAGCCGACAACCAAGCTTTGGATTGCAGGTACGGGAGAAGGCCATGGCATCAAAACCCTCCAAGCAATCCATTACGCCATGGTACACAACATGCCTTTCAACATTCGGCAATTCGGTGACGGAAAGGGTGATCGAGAACTACAGTCACAAGATAATGATGGTTTGGAAGGAATGAATGAACTATCGACCTTACTTTTAGAAGACTAGTAAAATGTACAGCCAAAAACTAAGGTTCAATGCATCCGTGAGAAAAATCACTGAAAGACACTTGCACTGCACGAAGTGGCCACACAATTTGAGCCTTTTATATAAACGTTGGAAGTTAAACGGTATTTACAGCCTTTTTACTTAGAGTTCAAAGATATTTTTTTTTATTTAAAAAAGGAAATTTCAGCTTGTGTACGAGTGACAAATAAGACTTTATATACATTCAAATACATTAAGTACATTTAAGTAAATTAAATGCATCTTGTGCTATTTTTAGTTCAACTGCCTAACTGATTTTATTGTAATTCTTTCGGCAGGACAACCTAATAAACAAAAATTTTATTTTATTTTGCTCATCTGCACAATAGTGATTTTTGTTATATACATTTAGGCCCTTACTCGAAGGAAAGGGGAGATGTGATGGCGTGGCTATATTGGCGAAACCACATAGACTAGCCATCACTACAAGAAGCAACCCATGAGTCAGCTTCAACGCACCGGCGCAATAATTGCAAGAGTAGCCAAATGAGGGTGTCTTGCGAAAATGCCAGCAGGTGTTGAACAGGCACTATTATCCACTCGCTATAAAAGATGAACAAGTGTGCCCTCTTAATCCTAAGCTCCACACACAACAAGGTATGTGGATGAGACCTTTCAGCTAGACAACCAAAACAAGAATCTTACGAACAACATAAAGTCGACAGTCAAAGAAGCCGTGGAATGTGAAGCCAAAACAGCATCGATGAATTGATCAAGTCTGATTTGCAAACCTTGTGCAAAAATGACGGCAAGGAAAAGAGTAATCTGGGGCTTAAACTTATATCTGTGTGGTCTCATTCAGTTCTAACCAAAACTATGCCACACTTTAATGTTTCTAATATTTGTGTATTAGTATACATATTACAGAAAAAAATATTACTTTAACATTAGCCATACACTTCGGCGACATCTTATTACAATCAAAAATATTACTCTCATTATTTCTAGTGTGGAGGCCAAGAAGCAATGTTGCTTTTTCTCCTTGTGAGTGTTTGTGACTTCTAGGTCATCACTGAGAAAGATTGAACAGCAACTTAGCTCGGCTGTAGCCTGAAGCCAATATCCGCACTGGTAACGCAGTGGTTAGAACACCTGTCTTGTCAGTGGTAAGTCCTGGGTTCGGTTCCCATTCGAGGCAGTTGTCTTTTTTTTCTTTCTCAGATTAGTGTACTTGTTTCCTCACAAGGCCAGTGTTTAATGCAAACTGTTTACTTCGTTTATTATAATAAGTTCAACCATCCTCAATAAAATTACAACGGAAATAGGGGGCTTAACACTTCGCATTTTTAGAATTAGTAATATATGGTTATGGTTCTTACGTTAAATGTTAACTTTAATTGGCAATTTTCCGTTTAATTTGCTCAGCAAAATATTTTCAAAGAAATGTTCTGAATTTAATCCTACGACATTATGTTGAATACTTAAAGCATATTTCCTAAAACCATAATATTTCTATTTCTTTGCATCTTTAGCTGTTAAACAACTGTTCATAATCCTATAATTTTATTACAGATATTCAGTTGTTCACGGAGCGGCTATGCGTGTTCTTATGTAGATTTATGATTTTAAGACTACTTACTATTTTTATTTACAACTCCTTTAGTGATCATACGACATAAATTATTAATTCCACGTAAAATTTTGTTGTATGGACAACTGAGCAATCAGTTCATTTATTATTCTAGATAAATACATTTAGGATGATGCTATTAGGAGCCACACAAATTTCAAAATTCTACATTTCACATTTGGCCATAGAAAAGCATGGGGATGTCTTTGTGCCTTAAGGGGCTGTAACATTTAAATTGTAACATCTGGCCTAATGTCTCCGGATGTAAACAGCTACTTAAACATAATTTGATAAAAAATTACTTAGCAAACTTTCATTTAACAATTGACAGATGTCCCATAATGGGATATATAATATAAAGGTCTTACCGATTAAGTGTAAGCTCCAAAGGAAAATGGTTGTTGCTATCATGGTAGTGATTACAACAAACAGAATCCCTGTATCCATTCTGAAATAAAATGGTGTTGAAATTAAGTCTGTTTAATCTTACACCTATAAGACAATAACAACGCCTAGTTAAAAGAAGAGCTTATAGCTAAATAATAACTTCTATCTTCCATGACCAAGCATGCTGTTGTGTGGTCAGAGAATCGTTCAAGTCAGTAATGTTACAATATTCTGCCATGCTCTATTTTCCTAAATGCTTTTCTACTTTCAATTCACCCGAACTTTGGAAACCACTTTAACCAGTTGAGTGCTAAATAAGTACATAACTTGTAATCTACTATGGACGTAAATAGATGACGACCAAGATGTTGAGAGTGTAAGGTCATGCGCGTGTAATGGTCTGTGTATATAGTACTCACTCCAGGCGTGAGTACTATAGAAACGAAGCAAAAATAGAAAAATAAGGATGGCTGTGACTGTGCATTAGTTCAGAGGCTTGTCCAGGCATAGTAGAAAGGTTCAACCTACACGTAAATGATTAATAGAAATCTCAGCAGTGAAAAATTTAGCCAAATTTCCTGGGATGAACGTACAAACGTGACAACAAAATAAATTCTTCAAACAGCAACTTAAACATCGCCCACAACTAATTAACTCCGGGTATAGGTTCCTCCGAGTATATTCAGTCGGTTTATAAGCCCCTTTCTTACCTTTGTTGTTGGTTCTGATACATTGCAAATGGGAGGTTTACATCTCCAGTTCAAGGTTGAATGGACATGACATGTTTAAAGACATCCAAATTGAAACGAAAAATGATGAGGTCCAATCTTGACCTACAGTCAAAGTTCCTGACCATTCAGCTGAGTTTCTCTTTCAGTTACCGTTTCATAAGTTCCATTCATAAGATCAGTATTTTTTGTTATTTGTTGACTTTTTTTGGTGTTAATCTCTAAGACGGCATACTCGTCTGCAAGGATTCAGAATCTACACTAAGTCATTAGTAAAACTATTAAGATTTAATGTTTTTCGGTGAATTAAGCTTCTAGTCATGTTTTGCGTTGTTTTGCTTTAAACTATGTGGCTCGGTCATTAAATAAAACTGATAGTTCGGCCCAAAAAAGCACATTAGTGCAGTAGGATTTTGAATCAGACCGGATGTACGCATGCACCAACAAATTAAAAGGACATCAACGAATGATAACAGAACTGCATGTTGGAATATTAAAGAAGCGCATCGGTAATTTTCCAATTATTTAAGATGATTAAAGATAATATTTAAAGGTAATTAATGCATAGTGGCCCGCACTTCTAGATATAAAAGAAAATCGGAGGGGGGGGGTGTGGGCAGAAGCAACACAAAAGTGCTGCACTGTCCCTCTATAAAACATATCGAGCAAATGAGCTGTTGCTCTCAAAGAAAAATTAACTATTTAATTTTGATTCAGCAAACGAGCAGGCACACCTCAAACAGGTGAACCATGAATATGTAAAGAAGGTTATATCTTTACATGGTTTTGTAGAGGGACAACCTTCTTTACATGTTCATTTTTTTTTTTTTAATTAATTTCTTTGAGCCTTAAGTCAGCCGAAGCAACTTAATGCTTGTATGGTTGAACCGGCTCAATTTTGAACATTACCAGACTTTTAGAGAAGAAGAAATATCTGGTAACGGGAGGTGCCAACCCGGGGATTCGATCCGGGAAACCTCCGATCATCGTAGGGGCCGAAAGATTGGTTCACCTGTTTTAGGTGTGCCTACTCGTTTGCTGAATCAAAATTAAATAGTTTATTTTTCTTTGAGAGTAACAGCTCATTTGCTCGAAACGGGGCAGTACAATGTCTTCGAGGTCAGGGGAAATCATTTGCGCTACATACTCGTGAGATTCCTCAACCCCAAGACATTGGACTGCCCCGTTTCTAGCAAACAAACAGTTATCGCTGGTTAACCGTCTATTTCTCATGGATATCAGTTACCTAAAAATGACTTGTGTTAACAAAGACGAAAACAACGATGCAAACAAGTTTTATTACTAGTTTGACAACTGTTCACACACAGTATGAACAGTACTGTATGAACAGTATCTGAGTATTTGCTGGTGTGTGATTCTTTTGAGGAAGTTTTTCAATGGATAGACGTGCATACATTTCTTTTTATTTTGTCACGTTAAAAATGGACGCTGGGTCATGGCAATGAGCTCTCATCGGTTTCCAACACGTAGTGAAGATCCGATTGAAGAATTATGGCAACCACATGGGCGTATTCTGAATTCAACGTGTAAGTAATGAAGAACATGCGTGTCACAACAACGGGCTCGAGGTTTATTAAACCTCGTTATCAGGTAACAATATGGTAAACCAACCGAAGTCGATACGGTGGCAAAACCACGATCCACCAGTGTAAATTGGAAAATTGTAGAGAATTGTAAGACTAGCTCACAGAGCACACAGAGCACGAATCCAACAGAATAAAATTACAGCCAAAACAAACCGTGACAAAGAAAGGTTGCCTCCGCATGCAAATTCCGAGGTCAGTCATGATAAAAGGTGCAAATGGCTCCATGGCCATTTTATGTGCCCACTGCATTTCTGTTCAATCATCAACATCGGCCCCTAAACGAACTTTACATTGTCGGGATTTTTCTGGCTTTAACTTGTTATTCTGTTGAGAATTGCATCATGTTTGCTTTCTTGATCTTGTCTTACGAGTTTCCACAACTTTCCAATTTACACTGGTAGTGTAGAAAGGACAGTTTATAAGTCAGTGTTTCCAGTACCTTGAACGGATGGTCCAAGGTTAATCATGAGATCACATATGCAATTGGGTTCCTGACCGTTCTACACGCCCACCACAAACGTGTTACGAGATAAATTCATATGCCCTGAATAAGGCCACAGCAACTTCGGACTTTTCCACTGTTCTTATAAGGGTAGGATACAAGTTTTTTAAAGGTAAGGGGGAGGGGTTGTATACCCAAATTCTCATGCCAACTGTTTAAAAAAAGAAATTATTAGTTAACTATCTATATTATCATTAATATTGCAAGCGAAAACTTTAACGTTTTGTGGAATCAGGTACGTAAATCAAAAATTTTGTTAAAACGATGCCACAATAGTCGAATTTAGCACGTGTGTTGCCTTTTAATTGCTGATTAAAGAAAATTCAAATAAAAATTCAACCAATACCCAAGTACTACTAAATATTTTACAGAATGCAGTAATACAATTTGAAGCGAAAGGACGCTAATATAGACGTAGTTTCGGTTATCTTGCAGACGTTTGAGTATGACAAGTAGTTAACATACTCATAAGAGCTTGTTGGCTAGTACCGACTCAACAACATATTTTGGTTTATCGGGTTGACATTTTCATTATTTGAGGACTCAAGTCAAATAACGAACATCATACACAGCAAAACCAACGTTATACACTTACTTTTCGATGGAGTGGCATGACCAGGATGGCACGAGTGGGTATATCGATAAAGGGGTTATGTCAGTGAACTGGGTATTGATAATGACAACTAGTTAACATACTCATAAGAGCTTGTTTGCCTGGGTTTCTTATAGTACGAATAACCAACAAATTTTGGCTTATCGGATTGACAGTTTCTTTATTTGAGGACTCAAGCAAAATAACGAACATCATACACAGCAAACCAAGCAAATACAACGTTATACACTTACTTTTCGATGGAGTGGGATGACCCGGACGGGATGAGTGGGCATATCGATAAAGGGGTTACGTAAGTGAACTTGGTACGTGTTAAATGGCAATTTCGTGTCCGGGTCGCATATTTTTTTTCCGTAAACAGTTCAGATAGGCGGGCCGGATTTCGCAACGAAACTTCTTTACTTTGCACCCACCAGTGGTCATTATGTGTAAATTGACTTTATAACTGATGGATTGTTGTTGTAGTTAGGTTAGGTCAGGTCAGGTTAGGTTAGGTGAATTAAGTTGGATTAAACAGATTTTTTTATGTACACTGCTGGGCTGCATGGACAGCCATGCAGCGAGATTTGCTGAACTGTTTACGAAAAAAAAATGACGGGTTCGAGTCACGCCATCCCAATAAAACGTACGTGCGTAAAGGTGGCTAACTGTAACACGTTATTTCCAGTCAATAATTTTCGCTGTTGGGATTGTTTTCCTCTTTCATTTGCATAATTTGTAGCGTTTCGTGGAAATGTATTTAATTTTTAAACGCCTTTCTTTCGTGGTAGTGAAATAATTCGATTTTTGTAATGAAAATACATCGTCTATAAAGGGTTGTAATGCATTCATCATATCAGATATAAGATGCAGAGGATTAAACGTGAAGTTATTTCCCTTTTTTACGCCAGCCATTAATAACAAATTGTTTGTTTTGAAAAAATTATACAAGAAACTTAAAAAAAAACAATTTGCCGTCTTGTTCTACGTTCAAAGCAAGCAACCGTTAAAAACTATGATGGCTGCCATGATTTTTAGTGATACGCTGTTGCTAACCACAACAACATTAAAAAACATCAAATTCACGTCTCCTGGGGAGAAGCGCGGCCCCGCGGAAGACCCACAATCTGGCATATTTTAAAGAAATCTGCATGAATTTGAAACGTTTTCCTGCAATTACGAAGCGTATTTTTCGTACAACTAAATTTAAATTTGTCAAAAATTAAACAATGGTCTCCTGTAGTACGGGGTAGGAGGTTCTGGCGGGCTTGGGGGTCATGTAAGCCACTATATTCGAAAGGAATCAGCGTGAATATGAAACATTTTTCTGAAAATTGGAGATGAAAAATTTTCATACGACTTTATTTAAAATAAAAAAAGCTGTTTTTTTTAATGGGGGCGGGGGTGAATTGGGGCGGAGCCCTGTAGCTAGCTTATTTTAAAGAAATCAGCGTGAATTTGAAATGTTATCTTGCAACTCGGGAGATGCAATTTTCATGCGAATTCATTTCAAATTTTTCAAAAAATATCGCTTTTTCTATTTGAAACAATGGTTTCCTGTAGTGGAGGCCCCCCCCCCCCCTGGGATTCCCCAATGTTCCCGGGCTGCCCAATCCGACACTGGTCGCGTTTCTTGCTCTTCTTAAAATTGGTGTGTTACTGGAACGGACTGTATAATGCCGATTATTTTTTTACAAGCTGTACCACTTGATCATCAGCGCATGCGCGAGTGAAACACTATAATGAACAGCATGAAATGAACGCTCCCCAACCGCGTCTTGTGGGGCCTTCTCTCCCACACTCTCAACTATACTCCCCCATTGTGTGGTCTGAATAGCTGCCCAGGCTCCCGCCTTGTTTTGCCTTGTTTTCAATAGAGGTCGCCACTCTTATTCTCAGTGTGGCTGCATTGCCTGTTTCTCCATTTTGATATCAAGCGATACGTCAAGTTAAAACTTACATTACAAAGCACTTATTTTTTTTTAATTAATTTCTTTGAGCCTTAAGTCAGCCGAAACAACTTAATGCTTGTTTGGCTGAAACTGCTCAATTTTAAACATTTTCAGACTTTTAAAGGTAAAAGGAGCTGCCAACCCGGGGATTCGATCCGGGAAACCTCCGATCATCGTAGGGGCCGAAAGATTGTCCAGAATAGTTCTTGTAGCCGCTGAAGGAGCATGGTAGCCTCTCACGCTACCCTGGCCGGCAGTCCTGGCAGGGACTTTGCCAAGATCCACTTTCCAGGGGTTCGACCAAATCCGCAAACCTCCAGCAACTAGACTGAGCTCTCTCACAACTCAGCCACGATGACCACACTTAAGTAAAAGCCAGTAAAGTGCACAAATACACATAAAAACTCGACGTTTCGGCTCACCTCAGAGCCATTATCAAGAGTAAAAGATAAAAAATTACAAATAGCACTAGAAAGCCTTGCGAGAAAAAACATCCATTTTAACGTCTGCTCTCGTTTCTTAAACTTAAAAAAATACGGTTCTGTCTGTTTTTAACACGTCCTGGCAAGTGCTGAGTTGTTAAGATGGACGTTTTTCTCGCAACTTGACTCATGGCTTTCTAGTGCTATTTGTAATTTTTTATCTTTTACTCTTGATAATGGCTCTGAGGTGAGCCGAAACGTCGAGTTTTTATGCGTATTTGTGCACTTTACTGGCTTTTACTAAATAACAAGTTAAAACTTCTAATAAAATAATATGACGTACTATTTCGTTAGCTACTGATTGAACGCTGAGTGCTCGCCCTTTTCCTTTGCTCCCGTGCAAGAAAGAATATTCTGGCCTTTATTCATTGCCGCCTTATTGCTTCACCAAACAACCATTAAAGCATTGTCTCCTCATTGTTTAGTTCATTTGAGCAGTTTCAATGACTGTCTTGACGGTGGCTATGCTGTGTCCGCATCTCATCCCTCTTGTGGGCTGCCAAAGGTTTGGCCTAAGCGAAATGTATATAATAATAACAGATTATCGCCTTACCTGAAAAATTAGAAACCGGTTTAACTTAACATGCTCACGTGACGTTGTATAAGCTAGATAAGAATGTTCTACTAAACAGAACAGGACGGAACTAAGTACCGTGGCAGGTCCTGATTGGCTAAAGATAGCTTAGGCGATAGTGTACCTGTTGAAAACTGATAAACGAAATAAAAGAAAGTAAATAAATGTTTGTTCTGTCTTGTGACTCAGCGTTCAAGAGACAGTCTGATCGAAAGAATGACAGATTAATAAATATGGATGTCCGATAAAAATATTACGAGCCAACGAAACCAGGAGAAAATAAATAATACAGCTCTTTGCTTACAGGTTACGAGCGATGGGGGATTGAGGCTTCATAGCATGCCCACAGCTTGGTCATTAGCGCCAAACTTAGTCAGTAAAAAAAGGAAAATTTTTACACTAGAAATAATATTAAGGAAAATTGGAAATTAGCCAACAGCGAAAATCTTAGTTAGTCACAGTGCACTAACCCTAGATTGCCAATCCCCCAACATTACAGAGATGTTAAACTAACCCCAAATATAGAGCTTTTCGCACAGCTGGTCCTACAAAAATTAAAAACCCCGGAGAAAGAGGGCAGCCTCATCGCCCAGTGACACGCTAAGTTATGTAGATGACGAAAACAGCGACGAACACCATAAAAACTAACATTCCACAAGCGCTTGATAGACTGTAAGTAGCTGGTGACAATAACGTTTGCTCCGCTTTGCCTCACACCTCACTAAAAATGTAATAAAGATATTTCAGTAATTCGTCGCATCTTGAGTCTTCACAATGGGCATTATTTTAAATTCCTTTTCGCTCACCATGATTTGCTCACCAATCACCAATACGTTGTTATGGGCGTTGCTAAGCACCACGTTCACATTAAATACCGTCCGATAAGTCTGTTATTACGTATGACCGAGGGACCTGTTACCTTCTTTTAGATACTGCATGACGACAATCTCCTTCAATTGCTAATTACGTTTACTGAAATATTACCATCGAAGCAGATCCGCCATCTTTAGTCGATTGATACAGCAGAAAACCGTCGATGAGTGCAATGCGCCAGCTGTGACGGCACGCTGAGGTAACGGGAAATCCACCAGGCATTTACGAACTCTTCGATGAGGTGGGGCTTCAGCGCTGAGTTGTTCTATGAGTGCCCCAAATCAACGTTTTGCTGATCCATCCCTTAATGGACTAGTGATTCATACCATTCCTTAATTGACTGGTGATTCCTACCGTAATCCAATCACTACCATATGTCGTTTTCCTAGAATCTATTTGATTCGATTTAATTTAATTTAAGCTGCTTGAAAAATTCAGTCATGTAAAAACGAATCGATGAAAAAAAATGTGATTTTTTTCCGAGGGGAGTGGAGATTCAGTCATCCAACTACCTCTGAATAAAACCTTCGTAGGGCTGCCGAACTATTTTTGTGTCCCTGACCCCCCCCCCATTGACACCCAGAATACTGAATACAGTTGCCAGCCCAAGAAATTCGAGCTTCCTGCCTAAATTTGACAGAATGACCGCCGAAAATGCAGAAAACCGTGTTGATGATTTTGTTGCCAGAGAGCACGTAGGTCACGCGGACTCGGTCGGAGCTGACACTTATCAGGTGTAGCGTCAGCAAAGCGGACACACCTCTGCCAAGGATGAAATACGGGAGAAAATCGCTTGGATGCACACAGTCATAACTGGGGGCTGGGGGAGCACACTTTAGTCGGGAAAGGTAAATATTCCAAAAGCCTACCCAATCAAAACTGACGGAAACTCACTACTGGAAAATACGAAGACAGAAGCTATGATTGTACGAAAACAGCACAAATGAGGGAATGATAAACATCCTAAACCGTATCAAATCGGAACTGCTGGAAATTCACTGCCGAAATATACGAAGAATGGAATTCCTTGTGTAACAAAACTTAATACACGATGCGCTCGATGCCCGTGGGCTAATACCACGACACTTTTGACAGGTGGGGGAACGCGTAAACTCTACCTATGTTATACCCCAACACCATCCAATCTAGTCTTCGTATTTTAGGTGTTCGCTGTGGCCATATTCGCTCTCAACCCACAATCCATGATGTTATTGTGCCACCAAAAGCTTCTTTCAGACAAACATTAAAGATACCCGACGTTGTATCTTGAAGAAAGAGTGGGGGAATGGATGAAACAGCATAAAGTTGATCAGCTTTACGCCCCAACAAGTAAACATTTTTGTGGTTAAGGTGGATCTCCTCCAGCCACGTGATAATAGTTAATAGTCTACTTTACATTATTGTTTTAATGCAGCTGACAATGTTTGACGTCTAAATGCCTCCACCAAACCGAAATTTAAGGGTGATTTAAAAACGTCTTGCGTTTCATGTCATTTTTGATGTAGTAATAGCTCATTGGTAAACAAGATGGTGCAGATCCAGAACTCATATGACGGTAGATCGAGTTTCAGCTATATTCGAATACGGAAATTCAATACCTATAGATGAGGTACCAACTGTACGACATAAATTTAAAGTACTATAGAATGGTGAGGGAAACTGGTGAGAGTTTTACTGCCAGCGCAATGTCCGGGGCGTTTGTTAACTTACTATTGAAATTTAATTTAAATATAAAGATTGGTTGGATGTATTAAGTCGAGCGTTAGTTAACTCTTCTCAACCCCCCCCCCTTTCCCTTCTGCTTTCCCTCCCCGCTTTCATTTAATTTCGTGTAGGTTTCGTGTTTTATCCTCCTGTTTCTCGATTGTGTTTCACTCCTTTCGTCTAAAACATACGCCTGCTTTACCTATTCCTGACTCTTTGTTCCATTCGTGTGCCTTGCACGATTTTTTTGGATGTGTGTGAGGTCTTATCAACTCAACTGTTGTTTTATTGCAGCTGACACGTGGCAAACAATTGTATAAACATTTCCAAGGTTGAGAGCTCGAGATACCAATCCGAATCCCACTATCGCAGCCTACATCTGTACAGAAATAAACTCGTGCTGACCATATTCAATTATTGCGGCTTATTTAATTATATCATACACTCTATAGTATATAGGGTATAATTTTTCGATGTTCTTTCTTCCAACATGAATAAGTTGTGTTCTTCTCAATCCGTGCAATTTTAAGCAAGTTAAGCTGTCTTTCTCTACCGAACATTAATAATGATAAGCATGACAGTACTGTAAACAAAATTTACTCAAGTAATGATAAATAAAAACGAACTCAAACGGAAACGGTTCTCTTCTGTATTTATTTACGATTCAGCATGTTTGTTTGATATCACAGGCAAGCAAAAGAACGTCAAATTGATGTAGCACTTGCAAGAAACTTTTGATAAGGGATGGTAGGCTGCAACTCATACTTACTATCGATGTGTACATACGGTTTTATTTTATTTGTACTTTGGGTGTTCGTCGTTTTCTTTTATCACGTTAATAATGAGATAAAAGAAAACGAATGCTGGTACGGCTAAGCTTTTGAAGTCACATGCCCCAACTACAAATGCCTTGCCTGTGGATGTGAACTGTTCAAAGTAGGCTTTATGCTGCTTAAAGGAACTAAATTCGAACAAATAATGTTAATTTGCGAATAGCCCTTCACAGAGTCAGGCCCATAAACAACCATCTACGTACTGTGTAGCGCAGTGGCAACCCGGACCACTTCACTGTGATTGAAGTTGGCGGTAATGAAGGGATATTAAACGTTGACCAAAATGGAATCCAAAATTAATTTTCAGTTTTGCCAACTACGAACATTTTTGAAAATCTTTTTTTTTTTCGCTCCGTCGGTGGCATCGTCTGAATAACTGGCACCTTCTGAATAAACAGGCGCTGTGCTTCTTATATTGCGTCCGCAACTTGTACCAGTCGTGTGCATCTAAGTTACGCAGGGAAACGACCATAGACGGTCAGGGACAGCGTATAACTTACACACTCGGCTGTAATTTGCAGTTAGTGTTGTAAAAGTAGAGGGAATTACAGCTTCCCAGCTGACTGAATGATGATAGAATAATTAATCAGCGTTCGCGCAAACTGGCATTATTGGTCGTAAGTATATCAGAAACTACCAACTAGACAACTCGATTTTGTAAACTTTATTTTTTGGACGATTGAGGGGGAAATTTCCCCACTACCTTCCCCTATACTCGCTATGGCCCAGTGCCCACGATTGACACTCATTTACCTATTGCTAAAATTTAGTTTGCCGTTGTTTTTATCATCAATTTACTTACCATTTTTCTCATTATCGTGATTAGAATCATTTACTCTTGCGTTCGATATCATTTCAAATTTCTAATTTTCTTTGTTCATCATACTGTGTTCCTCCACCTCTCTACCTAGTCCAATCAAATTAGACCAAATTTAGGTGGAATCGTGGAATAATTCATAATAAGCTGAATTTCGGTATTGGTGTTCGTAATGATTCTTAGGTTCAATGTACTAAAAATCCTGGCTGCCCGTGTTGAGCTAAGGCCACCATCTTGGAAACACGGAGCCCGACATCGTTTTTTTCAACGATCGCTCGGGAATTAAAATATGTTCTGTCTAAAAATGTACAGCATGAAATCTTTTACAAAAAAAGATTAACATTCCTTTTTTTCATAAATTCGATTATTCAGCCAATGAAGAGCATGGACGAGTGTTAAGCTTTTTAATTGAGTCAATGAATCAGCGAGTAAACAGGCCACACACGTGTATTGCACCTACTTCATTTAGTAGGGTGGATTGGTATGGCTGTAGATGAAGATCGAATAACTGGAAAAACAGCTATGATAGCAAGATCAAACCTACTCTGAGGAGGAGGGTGGAGGTGATTTACCCCCAAAACCGGCTTTTGGACTGTAATTTCTTTACCCTTCACAAATCAAAAGCACAATATGAAGCAAAACCCTTCAGCACATAATTATAAACAGGAAAGGTGCCATACATCTTTTACGTATAAGCAACCTTTGAACCCCAAAATCGCTTTTAAAGCATATTAGCATTAAAAAACGCTTAAGCGTATAAAATACGGATGTAAGCCTTAAAAACCTTAAAACCCTAAAGGAACAGATATTAGAAAAAGACATGTGCGCCATCAGCATCGCACTAATACGTTTAAAAGAATCTCCAGCGACCCAAAAAACATGCTGGAACTTCTTTTACACGTATTAGTGCGATGCTGATGGCTTACATGTCTTTCTCTAATATCGGTTCCTTTAGGGCTTTCAGTTTTTGAAGGCTTACATCCGTATTTTATACGATTAAGCGGTTTTTAATACTAATATCCATTATTTTTTTCTTGTTTCAGCAACAATAACACAGAAAAGAATACTGCAATTACCTTAAAATAACTGTTATAAGAAAGCCTTTTTAATACTCAATTTTAAGAGCTATAAAAATTGAAAATCGGTTCTTTGGTTCGATCTCTAGGTGAGAGCAAAATTTCGCTAACAAGAAAAACAACAATAATTATTGTAGTCACATTAAAATAGCGTTCAAAAGTCCATAGTCCTTCTTCATACCTATGTTTTAAGTTGTAAAACTTGGGCATCGCTTCGTTGGTTCGATTTTCAGGTGTAGTACAGCTGTTACGGGCCGGAATTTGGACTAATTATGAACATCGAGCATTTCATATTTGGTACACAAGTAAATTCTTAGCTAACAAAGCAAGCTAGCTATGGAATATCTCGAGATACCCCCTAAGGTCCCTTCCTGTCCCCCCTATTACACTTACCTGTACTACTATGAAGTTTGGCCAACAAATTCCAATTTCCCGTTCCAAATTCCCATTAACCGAATGACCAACAAATTCTTGCTGATCGTGCTAAAACGTGAATTAGTACACAAGTCATTCTTAGCAGTACAAATCGAAATAGAATTTGTTGATCATCAACCTCATGGAAAGGATACAGGGAAACACTGGGGGTGAGTGTATCTGATGGGGCTCCACATGTAGTTCGATTTCCACTTCTATAATGCTTGCTTTAGTACGTTCAGCAAGAATTTGTTGGTCATTAATGCTTCATGGGATGTCCAGGAGGGAGGATGCTGAAGGAGGCTTTGGTGGTATTTCATTGGGATCCATGGCTGGTTCAATTTCTACTACTAGGAATGATTGGTGTATCAACATGCATACTTTCAGTATGATCAAAAAACATTTTCGGGAATCAGCCTCATGGAGCGGGAATAGGGGGAAGCGCTGAGGGACCTTGGAGGATTTCGCAGAAGTTCGATAGCTAGTTTGATTTCTACTGCTAACAGTGACTTCTGTACCAAATTTCATTCTTTTGGCACTATCTGCAAGAATTTGTTGGTCAAGCATCAGAGAGGGGGCCAGGGGAGTGCTCGGGGGTCCCTCTGGATATTTACTGGGGCTCCATGCGTGGTTTGATTTTTAATGCTAAGAATGACTTGAGTGCCAAGTTTCATACTTTTTGCACGATCTGCAAGAATTTGTAGGTCAAACCTCAATGAGGTGGTCACAGGAGGGCGCTGGTGGCCCTTTGGGGATATTTCATGGGGGTTCCATGGCTTGTTCGACTTCTACTGTTATGAATGACTTGTGTACCAAATTTCAAGCTTTAGGTGGATTTGCAAAAAATTGCGGGTCAAACTTCAGTGAGGTGGCACGGGAGGCACTAGGGTCCCTTTGGGGTATTTAATGTGGGTTCCATGGCTGATTCGATTTATGCTGCTAAGAATGACTTGTGCACCAAATTTCATGTTTTTAACTTGATATGTAAGAATTTCTTGCGAAAGCCCTTGGGTGGATGCATGGGGGGTGGGGTGCCAGGGAGGGGGGAAAGTACTGAAGTAACTTGGAGGTATTTTTTGGGTCCATGGCTGGTTTGATTTTTACTGCTAAGAAAGACTTGTGTACCAAATTTCATGTTTTTAGCTCGATTTGCCAAAATTTATTACTTCCCATACTGATTTCTGCCCAGTGCTCTACAATAATAATTGCTCTGCCGACGAGAATACTGCAGTCACATCAAAATTGGGTTCAAAAGGCCCTGGTCGGTTTTTTTAAGCTATACAAATTTAAAATCGGTTCATTGGTTCGATCTCTAGGTGAAAGCAAAGGTTGTAG
>JAHWFP010019485.1:45424-66760 GCA_023313725.1 Lithobius niger
GAGGAAGGGAATTGCTCCCCTTCTATTTTTTTCCCAATAAGGACACAACAAAAAAGTGGGTTTTTTTTGGGGGGGAGGGTAATTGTTTCTGATTCTTTTTCTTAGATACATAGACGACAAAATAGAGGATTTTTTTTTTGGGTGGTGGGGGGGGGGGGGGTTTGCTCCGCTCCTGCATTTTAACCCAAATAAATGCAACTGCAGTTTCATCGGGTGCTTGTTTATATTTTTACTGGCAAGCTATTTGTGGTCGCTTGTGTTCTTCCAGTGCGGGAATAGGAAAAATAATAAATTTCTTTATTGTTGTGGAGGGGGACTAAAGTGGAGAAATTGGAGGAGTAAAGTGCATTAAGTAAGTGTATGCTGTAACCCGTTAGAACTCAGTAATTAAATAAGAATGCGGGTTACAGCCTACTAAAAAAAACCTCCTCCACATGTTTTTTTCCCTCAGTATTTACCATTGTATATCGCTGTTGTTTTTTCTTAAGGTTTCTTCATACGTTTTTCTGAACGAGGAAGGAAATGGAATTTCTCTTTGGGGAAGAAGGGTGGTGAGAGAATAGAAGTCAAATAGGTTACGTAACGAAAGTTGGTTTTGCTTTCAAGTACACCAATATTGTCGTAAAAGCATCTTCCCCCTCCATCGAATTTTATTGCATTTTTTCTCCAAATTACACATAACGTTCGCTGCAACCTGCCATCATACTTTTATGTAGCCTACGCGCGTCTGCCTATCAACATTGCAGCTATAGGAATGCAACGGATCGAATAAATTCTCCTGGCCTCTGCTTACTTTTCGCGCAGTAAATTTCACGCTGCACGTTGCATACCAGCATCTAACTTAAGTTTGAGCAGTGCTGGTTATTTTTGAGGTACGATACAGGTTGACAACGATGAAGCAGCGAACTACTACACACACAATTTGTGCACTATGTTCGCCGCATGCTGCCTACGCGCGTCGGCCGTTCATTTATGCCGGATTCCCGCCGGCCAGGCCTTTCAATAAGCAATGATATGTTAGAATAAATCGAATAAATTCTACAGCCCACTGCTCACGTTTCGTGCGGTACCTTTCCCGCTGAACGTTCCATACCATCATTAAACTTAGAGTTTGAACAGCGCTTCTTATGTTTGAGAGCCGATACAGGTTGCAGCAGCGAACGACCACATCGTCAAAAACACTCCACATCGAACCGACAATTAGAAAGTGGACGCCGAGCAAGCCAGAGCAGGCCGCCAAGAGGGAAGTGACGTCATGTGAGCATGCGCATTGGGCATTTTTTTTGTCTCGGTAATGAGCCCTGCCGAGCGCAGCAGCGTTGAGTTGCTTGTCCATCACACGTACTGTGATAGTATATAAGTCCATGGTTTAAGATGCTTCAATCCTGTTTTTGCATACACTGGCTAACAATCGCTGATTTCGTTCGCTTTTCTCACTCAATGAACGCGTTCCCTTCAGTTGCTTTGTTTATCCCTGCTCCTTCCCTTAATTTTTTTAGATTTCGTTCACATTTAGTCATGCAGAAACCCCCGTAGGTCGCTGTTACTAAACATCAGAACGCGAAGCATTTTATTTTTGGGTTGTTAACAGACACCCCATTAGCTCGTGGATGCCTGTATTGTTGCATAACCATCATCTAACGCGCATCCCTTTATTCTTACGCAATCCACGGCAACGTTAATGTTTCTTTATTTTGTTCTTCGTTACAGTTCAGTTTTTAGTTCGTCCAGGCTTTTCAATAAATCTAAGGATCAGTCTTGATTGTTCAAGCCATTGTTGCTTAAAATCTTTGGTTGCAATTTGGAAAAGAAATGAAATTTAAATTCGCTGGTGATGAATTTCAAAACCCTCCCACGCATTTGTCCTGACCTCTATAACCCCCAAACCAACAAAACGACCATCCTCAGATCACCATGCATCAGTGTGCAAAAATTAATGCACGTAGGCCTTCGCAGTTTTGCGCTAGCCATGAGCAAAAAGTCTATGGGTAAATTTTAGTTTTTCTTAATCTCTGACTCTTCGCCTAACATTTTCCACAATTTGAAACATTTCTGTCGCATTGGGATTTAGCCTTAACATGCCAAAATATGCTTTTAGTTGCTTACAGTTAACAGACACATGTCTGCCAGTGAGCCGCCTTTTGATCATAAACAATCAATTTTTTTAACAATCGAATGTCCACAACGGGATGATCTACTGTTACTTGGCGGCGACACACTAGCGTGTGTCTAGATTATTGTAGTGTAATATCCACCAATAAAACAAGACTCTTCCTCTGAAAGAAGACGGATCATTTGGTCCATTCTCATCCTGATGATTCCAGCACATATCTCACCAAATCCTAATAACATCTCACCAGGTAAATTGAGTCAGCAACAGTCGGAGTAAAAGAAGTCTCCACCACAAACAAAATGTCAAACTGATATGATGTCAATAATAACCAGATATCCATGCTTGCAAACGGGCTTCGTGCATTCATACTGACTCAATGCTTTTATTGATATGATTACTTCGCCACTGGCATAAAGAAGGTTCACTGAACCCGTTGTCCAGGTCACAGCAGTGTCCTTGGGTTTCAAGTTCGAACCCAACGAAATGTAAGACCCTTACATTGACTGCCTGATTTTCGTTCTTGGCCTTGTTTGCCTCTGTTTCCTTTAATTCAGAGACAAATATTTCAAATGCCTGTCTGCACTGCATGGATGTTGACAGCTGGAGAGACGAGTTGCATTTTTTCTGAAAACGTTCCAATGAAAGAAGTGTATAAAGGTGGCTCACTGTGCATTATTTCTTGCGTGTGATTCTCGCTCTTTGGCTTGTTTCCTCTTCTCTTTCATTCAGAGCTATACAGTTCAAATTTCTGTTTGCACTGCATATGGTCGTTGAAACCTGATGGGATGAGTTGATTTACCTGAAAATGTCCCAATGAAAGAGTGGTGTTTCCCTGTCCTTTAAAAATCCGGGCAATTTTTACCTCTGTGGTCAAAGCAAACCACCAATGATATAAGGCCGCCGGCTATCAGCAAGGGTTAGTTTAGTGATATACAGATGAAGTTCTTATCTACACATAATCATCACAGCAGAATATTTGATTGTATCAATGACAAATTTATCTGCTTTGACGTATTTTCGAAGTAATCGTGAAAACAGTGTATTGAAAGCTACCTTTGACAATATGTCGTTCTGTTTTGATTACTTTAGCAATATTAGAGACTAGTCTTTGATAATTTTTGTGGGAGAATCATTCATAATGTCATTGGATCCAGAACATACGTTAACAGCTGTAACCCTCCAGTGGCAGATTTATGTATTTGCCGTCCATAGGCACGTGGTAAGAAAGCCTCTTATCCCAACTCCTCCTCATCCCCTCATTCTCCTGCAAAATTACGTTACTGGAATTTTCCACTGACATTAATTTGTTTAAAAAATAACATTTCCAAATTCACACATTTTTCACGAATAACATAATAAAGAAAACACACGTTTAGCTATAATAATTATATCCTTGTTTAATTCATCATTCAATCGCATTGCTAGGAGCCTGTGGGTTAGTCCACTAAACCGGGAGACGATTCAAGAGAGTGCACCATAATGATCAAAGAAGTACGATAATTGGTAGGACAAGAAGCACCAATACGCCTTATTTTGAGTAACAAACCATACTTCCGGTTGAAGCAAAAGATTAAACGTAGGAGACGGCCATGTTGCGGGAAGGAGGTAGCCATATTGCGGGTAGGAGACATCCACCTTACAGGAAACAGATGGCCATCAACAGTAAGGAGACGGCCATGTTGGAGGAAGTAACGTATTATTCACGCAAATGTAACACGCTGCATTCAAAAACCACAAGCTAATCTCAACCAAACTCGTCCAGTCTGGAGGCAGAAGGGAGTTTCCTCATGGGATTTCTGTTCGTTAAAGGTACCGAATTGTCTCCAGATGGATGAGTTTGGTTAAGTTAGGTGGATTTTCGAAGGCGCTAATAAATGCAGCCAAAGAAGGAACGATAATTATGTGGTAGGACTTGTATAGAACTCACATTAGACGCACAGAACTAAACATGTGCCGTGATATTTTCAAAAGTTAAACTTTTAGTATTTTATACAAAACATTTTGTATGAAGCCATAAAATACGTAAGGCGAGAAAAATAATGTTACTGTAGAAATAAATCTTCACACGTTTTCTATCAGGGGTGTAAAACTTGCCCCTACGTAGAGAAAATATTTACGTACGCCACGAAACAATTCTAATTTGAAAGCACGATGTGTGTGTGTGTGTGTGGGGGGGGGGGTGCATGTACAACTGACAGCATAGGTGCCTATCTGCCAATGCTGACAGTGAAAAGAAACGAGGAAAGGAAAACGATGAAATGGTCGTGGGGGTGGGGGACTGAAGCAGGAATTTTTTTTATCGTGACCATGAGAAAATGCGGAGGGATGCGTTGATGACAGACATTTTTGGGTTGGAGGCATAAACTTTGGAACAAGGGGGGGGGGGCTACGAAATTCGTAACCAAAAGGGAAAAAAACGGCTATCACAGTAATTTGCTGCCAAACGGGAAAATGTCGTCAGTCGTCTCCCCTGGTAACAGGGGAGCCGAGGGGGGGGGGGGAGAATAATATAAATGTTTCTATTAAGCAAAAAGGGAGGGGGGATACCCTGGAATATCCCACGTTTTACGTGTAAGTCCTGGATACAATCCTGAATAAAACAGTATGATGTTTTTACACTATTAAAAAAAATCGTTGGCTCTGCAGCGCACGCATTTATGCAAACAGGTGAGTAGTTATGATGTGCTACGAATTAACAACTTTATTCAGAAAACATAACGCAATGGAGTTATTAAACCAGTAACTGAAAAAAAACGAAGCATTTTTTTTTTTACTAGAACACCGGGCAGTAAGGGACTCAAAATCCGAGTGGATTGTTTTTTTATTTTTTTATGTATAAAACAACTGCTAATAAATCCGTACAGCTTGAACTGACTTGTCATAAATAATAAACAACAACCGGAGGCATCGAACGGTGTTGCGGAGGGGCGTGTTTCTAAACTAGAGGGAAGAGTGAGATAGATTCCTCTAAGCCACGCCCCTCAACGCCACCAAAACCGATCAGTTTAGAAACACCACTGCCTAACTTGTCGTTCTCAACATTAGAAAAATTAGCAATAATCGCTGCCACATCTATTTTCAGCAAGAGAAATGTTATTAAGAACATAATACAAATGGTTATTAATCTACGTTTAATTGGAATTTGTTTCTAAATTTAGACATTTTCCATATCTCACTTCCTACAGTTTAGAAACACCACCATCTCAGCTACTAATGCGTGATGGCAGCCATGTTGGATCAGTAAGTGAGTGAGAAAAAACCTGCCTCACTTTCCTCAGCAACATCTCAGCTCCATGACGTCACGCCTACGTAAAGTGGGAGGAGTTTGAATCAGTCTCCTCGAGTTAAGAAACAGTTTTCCTCACTTCCCTCAGACATCCCTCTAGTTTAGAAACAGCACCGTTATGTTGAGATAACGATTCACGGTTAATCCCCCCGGTTGCGCCATAGTGCTGCCGTACTTTTACGTTAGGCCTACCATTTTGAGCCAGCAAGCCAGCGATGCCAGCGATGTTGACCGGATACAAAAAACGTTACTCATTTTCAGTCATATTGCCGATTAGATTTCGATAGCTTAATACACTAGAATACAATTTTTACGTTCGGAGTAGTCCGGCTTACGTTTCATAATGAGTATTCAGTAATTTGTTAGTCCAGATTTGCGTCGATTTGTCAGACCAAGAACAGCGGCCATGTTGGATCCACACAGCACAGAAATACGTAACTTCAGTGGTTTGTGTGCAAATCTTTCAGATAAAACGGAAATGGTGTTTATTACGTCACACCACGGTGCAAGCTTATTCGCCGATAACAATAATTACAAAAACCCCTGGTGAACCATCTTCTCTAGGCGATTCATCTTTGATAATGATAGCATAGTTCTAGGCAGGGCAGCTCAAAGATAAACTATGGGGATATGAGACTGAAATTTCCGACTAAAAGCCAATTATTTTTCGCAAAATTTAAAGACTTTTTTAGGCCGTTTAACAGCCTTTTAATTAACTACAGATTTCACACCATGCGATGTTTTGCAAGCATTGGCATTCATTTACGGATAAGGGGCCAAAAAAATTGTGCAGATAATTTTCCGCTACCGACCATTTGTACCTCCGTAGGCAACTGTCTTATTTGCCAAACCACGGTACTGAAAACTGGCTTTATAATAAGTTTTTCTATATAGCATGTTGATTTGTTTCTTCAAAGGTTGGTAAACAGCATTGTGGCTTCCACGGGCATCAGTATTTGCGATTATTGTCAAGCTTATAAAGCCAGTATATAGTTTACAGTGCACAGCGTATAATTTTGTGGTAGTTCACAGGTAACAGCAGTCAGCACATTATGGGAAAAAGCGGGTTCGATCCTCTGCCAGTAGATGCCACGTGCCCCCCCCCCCCCCACTAGATTTCAGTTGTGTTCCCTCCTCCCCCGGGTGTCTTCCCAAAAAATTTAGAGTTAAGACAAAATCACAAACTAAAACGGTATTCATGACAACACTTTGTAGGATTTTTTTGTTATTCAACAGTTTAAACTGCAAATTAATCATGCTTCCCCCCCCCCCCCCATGGCCGTATCTCTTACACAACACATATAGTTTCCTCGACGTAGGAAGGATAATTCGTACAGGCCAATTCGTACATAGGCCTATTCGTACAGGCATTTTTTATGAGTAAATTATTTGATAAAACTTTAAATTACTATTATTTACTAGAAAACTGTTGATATTGTGTGCAACCCAGTCATTTATTCCTGACACGTGATTTCTTTTGATTTGATGGCTGCATATTTGCTTTCGATGCAGTCCACGGAAGTTAGACGTGTTTTGTTCACTTGTTCTCTTAACTGCGGGTTCATTTCTTCTTGAAATTCTTTGTCTTTTCATGGTTTTTAAATTCTTTTTTGTTCTAGAACTACCTCCAGTTTCCCAGGAACGACCATGCGGTGATTGGATTCCCTACAGAAATGAAAAATGCATCAAGTTCGTAGATCGAGGAGGTGTGCAGACCAAATCGGACGCTGAAACAATATGTGAAGCGTGTGCTGATAAAGGAAGAAAAGGTCCTATTCCTAAATTGATCACCATAAAGAATAAAGAGGAGCAGGAATTCCTGGAGAGGTACTTAATTAAAAACCATGACAAGGCTATTAATGTTTGGCTTGGTCTTGATTTCGGAGAAGATGGGTTTTATCGATGGAGTGATGGATCCGGAATTGATTTCACCGACTGGCATGATGAAGTCGGCATGTCCAGTCATCAACAAAACGTTTCCAACAATTCACAATCAAATGAACAAAATGGACCATCTCAGAAAAATCAAAAGTGCGTTCAAATGGATCTCGGAAAAGGTAATTTTAACAAAGGAAAATGGGTCAAAGTAAATTGTGAAGCAACTGTCAGCATTGTTTGTGAAAAATCCCAAGTGTGGTCATATTCGGCTTTACAGACATTCTTGCTGAATTTACAAGCTGAATTCATCAGATATCAACTAAATACGCAACAGCAAATGATTAGTGCGAAAAAAGAATCGGAAAAACAGATTTACGTCGTCGAACAACAATCACAACAGAACATCACTAATGCTAAACGTGCATGCGAAGAAAGGATCGCTGTTTCCACCAAGGAACACCATAAACTGATCAATGCCACCAAGCAAGAATCGAATGAAAAGATCAGAACAGTCACAAAAGAACTGCAACACAAAATCAACACTGTTAAACACGAATCAGACCAAAACGTATCCCCTGCTGCGGAGAAATTCTTACAAAGTGTCACCGATCTCAGGCAACAATTTGAAAGTAAGATCAATGCCACTTCAACAAAATTGGAAGAAAGAATAAATTCTGTGAAACAAGAAGCAGAGCAGAAGATTGTGGCCACAGATAAAAGAATCGGTGCTGTCAAACAAGAATCCGAAACAAAGATAAATTCTGTCCAAAAAATAGCAGAACAAAACATTAATAATGTTAAACAAGAGTTGGACAAAAATATCAATGTCGTCAAAACGGAAGTCAACGAAAAACAAAGAGATGCAGACAAAAAGATAACGGCTGCAAATTTGGAAATAAACACATTAAAGCGTAATCCAGGTACGTTTAATTAATTTTTCATAGGTAAGGGATATTATTCATGAAAATATTTTCTTAAAGCTGTATTTGCATTTTCTCAGTTGTAGTCAGCCATGCTTTTGTAGGTAGTTGAATGTCCTATCATGATTATTAAGTAGTGTGCACACACGCTAATGTGTTGGCGCCAAGTAGATGGCATTTAATTGCTTACATATCCATTGTAGCTGTAGTATATAGGAAAAGGAGGGTTTCCGTTTGAATTTTTCTAACTTAATTGTTCCTCTCTACTGTCGATCAGATAACCCCCACGTATCCAAGAATCCAAGAATCCAGAATTGTCTAAAGCCTGCAACCGTTAATTTAGGGTATGGAGTGAGAGTTTTTATATGCCAATAAAAATATCATTACGTGAGCTTTTAGCATCCCCTTCCCTCTTGCTGTTTGATCTAGAGATGAAGTTCTAGGGGCCTGCCTGCCGCGTGATCTAATACACATCATTCAGCGCATTCTTCTGTCTAACTAAAACGGTATTCATGCCAACACTTTGTAGGATTTTTTTGTTATTCAGTAGTTGAAACTGCAAATTAATCATGCTTCCCCCCCCCCCCCCATGGCCGTTTCTCTTACACAACACATATAGTTTCCTCGACGTATGATAATTCGTACAGGCCAATTCGTACATAGGCCTATTCGTGAATCGGCCTCATGAATGGGCCTCATCGGCGATCATGGCTGCCTCTTTTGTTCTCTACGTTCCTACCGCGTCAGACGTGCAGGATCTTCTCCAAGAAAATATACTTGACTACACTGTGGTCCGAGCGACTGCTATCCTGAATCTTCCCGATTATGCCACATGCAAAGGGTGTGCCGAGATAGGTGCCGGTTCGGGTAAGCACTCTGCACCCCCTCATCCACCGAATTTTTGTTAGGGGACCCAAAACCACCGTTACCGTGATTCTCTACCTTATCAGCGGCCTGTCCGCAATCGCCTAGCGACCGGGCACCATCGGCCCATAATCATTCTCTGCGCCCCTCTCCTGTGGGACCATCTGCGGCAGACAAGGCCATGCTCGACGCAGCCACTACATATCCGATCCAATGTGGCCGACCTACGTTCACTGCGATTGGACCTCATGAAGGCCCAAAAAAGCACACACCCGTCTAAAGCTTCAAGTGAAAGCCAGACATAGGGCTGACAAGAGAAAACAGCCTTGGCCCACCGAAGGACCAATCGATTTATCTTCACAGGCGTTTAGACGTTCGACTACTCTGCCCGAGTCAATTCCTGCCGACCGTTCCAATGAACAACTCTACAAAGAAAGAGTTCACGAAATAATGGAATCTGTTCTTTGTTCCTTCAAGAGTAACCAAACAACTTCCCCTCAATCACAGCCACTGTCCCAGTTCACCTGAGAATAGGTAACTACTACGACCAATAAAAAAACATGGCTGTCACTAAATCAGATTGGCTGCCGACGATGTGGAACAATGTTCGGTTGCCTCAGAAGACCTCCCTTCTTGTCATGCTCATCTTTTTTGCAACTTCTTTCACTGACGACCTCGACACATTGGAAATCCCTCTTCCTCGACCTATTGGAAATCCCTCTTCCTGTAAAAGCGAATGCCACCAGCGACTGAGCCTAGTAAGAATCGTGGTCTTTCCACCGGCTTCGGAGTGGGCCTGCGCGACCACCTTCCTCGTCAGCCAGCAGTTTTTGGCCACAACCTTACTTAAAACATTACTTCGCATGGGTAGGCCCTTCTAGGGAAGGGCAACGCCCTCAAATTTGACGAAGACCCTCCCCCACCAGCAGCCGGGATGGGAGACAACCTTCTTCTGCCATCAGGAAATGAGACCTCAAAGCTGAATAACTTTGACACCTACTCTCCGGCCAAATTTTTAACAGCAGATTTGAAGTAGGATCTTCGGACCGCTCTCTTTATCCTACACCGAGTATCAGTCTCACCTTCAGTTTTACAGGACAATGACTGTCTCTTGTGCCTGGGCCTTCGGTCAGCCTCTCAAGCGGACGTCCTTAATACAGCCGCAAACACACTATGCAAAATTCTCTCTGCTAAACCACCATCAGCCACAACTACAAACTTAGCCTTCCTCATCAGTCAAGTGTTCAGTAAAGCAGGCCACAAACCACGACCACGATCCAGGTGCTCACGTTTGCTCAACAGACCTACCAGTCGGGGGTTGTCTGGGCCACTTTCTGCCTGCCTGGCAGGCCTTTACTTCCGACCCTATAATCTTATCAATTATCGGCAAGGGATTTCACCCACGTTTCCTCAAGCGACCGCAATGCATATTCAAGCCATCCTAAATCCAGTCCGAACAACCCTTCACCTGCACCAAATAAGGACCAGCTCCTATCTGGACGACTGGGTCCGTCCCCACCAGTACAGGGTAACACTGCTTCGTAATCAAGATTTCACCAACAGACTCCTCCAGCGTCGGTGATTTGGCATCAACTACCCAAAGTCTGACTTGTTTTGTCTCAACGGTTCGTCTTTCTGGGAGTCTTCTTTGATCTAATAACTGCAACTGTAATACCTTCACCGGATTCGATAATTCTTCCTACGCCCAGGATATACTGTACTGGATCTTAACTCCCTCATACGGACACTCTATTTAGGAGCCAACCTCTTCCCATATGGCCGATGGATGACTCGGCCCTTCCATCATTTCCGCATCGACGAATGGTCAAACTTTCATCTTTTTCCAAAACACACAGCATCCTGACTGGTTCAGCTCCGATGTTTCCCTTCGACACTCTGCTCTGGTGGATGGACATCGCCACTCTTGTAAAACAGTACCCCTGCATGAGCAACTTCCAGACCTACACTTGCTGACAGATACGTCCCTCCATGGTTGGGGAGCCCACATCAATGGTCAAGTGGTCTCCAGCATCTGACAACCAGGGGACCTTGCACACATCTATGATCTGGAACTGTGCGCTGTTCTCTTAGGCCTTCGCCACATTTGCCATCTCATTGCAGGGAAAGTGGTCCAATTCCACATCGACAATACAACTGGGATGGCCTACCTTCACAAAGGAGGGGAACATGCTCTTGTATGCTCCATCAGGTCACATCAGACATCTTCTGCCTTTCCACCTCACTGGGGATGACAATTCTTCCCTTACACATCCCAGGCAGTCGGTACGTCATTGCAAACTACCTCAGTTCCACTGGTCACTACCGGAAGGAGAATGGGCTCTAAAGACGGAATTTTGGGAATCTCTATTTAACATCTGGGACCGTCCGCTGTTGGACCTAATTGCCATGAGGCACAATGCCAAACTTCGCATTTCGTTAGCCCAGTGCTAGATGACCAGGCATGGGCAGTGGATGACCGCACTCTATCTTGGAATGACCTCTTTGGGTACCTCTTCTCTCCGTTCAAACTATTCCCTCTGGTCCTCCGTAAGATTGCTCAGTTCCCCAGACTATTCATCCTGGTAGCACCAAATTAGCCAGCAGCAGCATGGTTCCCTCTCTTACTAGATCTCCTAGTCGATCTTCCGCGCTTCCTTCCCAACGTCCCAGATTTACTCTCACAACATCAGGAGACCAAGTTTCGTCAGTGACAGATATCAATTTGTTATACAGATTGCTTCTTTCATCCGACTCCTCAAAGGAACTCCAGCATCGCCTCCAAAGCTAACCGCTCGTCTACCAATAAAATCTACGCCAGCCACTGGCACCGATGGTTTTGTTAGTGTCTACCATGGAAGGTTAGTCCAATCAGTCCCTCTATTCACCAATACCTAACTTTCCTTAATGACCTCTTCAAGGAGGGTCTCAAGAGTTCAACAATCTTCGTTTACCGATTAGCCCTTAACTCTGTGGTTAAAGGCGCAGGCAGCTTACGCCTCCTAGACGATTTTCGCATTTCCGGCATCGTCAAATCGCTTGTCATTGAACGACCAGTGACATGGCACCTGTTCCCAGACTGGGACCTTTCCATAGTCCTAACGTCCCTTCGTTTGGCACCATACATGTTTGGCTCTCTTCATGTTTCTTAAGCCATCTCACTCACAAGACCATTTCCTAATGGGTTTGGCAGCCTGCTTTCGATGGAATGAGTACAAGCATTGTGGGCCACAGCGACTGACTACTTCTTTCTGGCAGGCTTAACAGGAGTAACCTTAACACCACGTGCGTCCTTCTGATATGAGACACAAAAACCATGCGAAAGATCACAACCTTTCATTATCCCGGTGCTGTCTACCATTCTAGGGGACGAACCAGAACGGGCGCTCCTACCAGTTCAGGCCCTTCGTTTCTACCTAAAGAAGACAAAACCTCTTCGCAAGGGTCGATCTCAGCTCTTTATACCATTTACAACTGGTTCAGGCCAAACTACTGCCAGAATGGTCTCCACTTGGATCAAGATGGTCATCCTTTATGCTTACAATGCCCTGGACATCGACTGCAACTACCACAACATCCGTGTGACTGCGCATGAACTACGTGCCATCTCAGCATCCAGGCCTTTCACTGTAACATCCCCATCACCGATATCTTAGAAGCTGATTCAAGGAGACACCCCACTGTGTTTACATTCCATTACCTCAGGATATGTCTTCTCAGACCGAAGGACTCTACCACCTCTTTTCCAATGTGACTGCCAGGCGGATACTATAAACCCCTTAAACTATTCAAATACATCACGTTACATTTTATTGCGTGTACCTAAGAAATTGAAAAGTTTTAACTTTTGGGGGAAGCCAACTTGCAACCCTGGGGTGACCATCAAGGAGGCACCTGCCACCATTTGATGAGGTCTGCAGAATGCTAAAAGCTCAGGTAATATATATTTTCTTCAGCATATAAAAACATCAATTTACCTAGTTGAAATTGGTTTTTATTGCCTAACCGAAAATATATATTACCTTCTCCCACCCTGCCTCATCTCTTTGTCGCCACCTGGGCACTGTAGAGGAATAAGGATAAAGCCACGATCGCCGATGGCACACGTTCTAGAACCTGTCAGCCTCGTGGCCCAATGAACATCGTTCTGTGCATCCCTCACAAGGAGATAAGGAGAACGCTAAAATCTCACCTAATGTTTATTTTCGGTTAGGCAATAAAAAGCAATTTCAACCTGCTACCCCTGGTAAATTGAGGATATTTTTTTTATCTTTCCCTACTGTACATTCATTCTTTGTTTCTTGTAGAGCCCTACAAAGTGTCTAAAGTGTTTGGTTTGAAGCCGGAGAAGGCCTTAGAAGTCGAAAAAGGGCTTTGGATACCTGAAAATCCCTCAGCTTCCCCGGATCCCAGTGGGGAACCCACAGTGCTCCCCCAGACACACTAACTAGTGGGGATATTCCCCCAACCAAATATACATTGCTGCACACCTGCAGGTGCCTAATTGGCCAAAATCTTAGATTATTGGCAGACAACCTCCCCCCTGGAAAAAATACTGGTACGGCCCTTACTGGGATAAGTTATGTACACTTGTACAGTAGTATAGGCTACGAGGCAAGGTGGCCTGATGGTTAGCATGACCTTCTCCTGTGCCAGAGGTCCCGGGTTTAATTCAGACCTCAGCCACCCCTGGCATTTTCGGGCATTTTTGGGCTTTCGGGCATTTTCGGCCCTGTGATGTCCCGTGCTCATGTCGATTGTGGCATGTAAAAGAACCTAGGATTTCCGATAGGATTTACCTAATGCTGGGTGCGCATCATAAAGCTACAGTAGTATAGGCTGTTCACTGTTCTTTGAAAGTACCGGTCGTTTTTTAGTACTTCTATTTGTAACCGCACACAGTTATTAGATGAAAGAAAAAAATATAGTTAATGAATGGAACTGGTGTAATATCCGTTTCACCGGCTTAATAACCGGTATAATATCCGATATAATAACTCCATTCGATTTAAAAATACATTCTGGTCAGTATTACGTCCAGTTCATGAATCGCTTGACAAAGGCACCATATCAGAATAATGCACGAAAAAGTATGTTGAGTAGCCTGGAGAACTGCACGGATGTAATAGTGCTGAAACTTAAGGTTGCACAACCATTCCCCCGAAAAACTAAGTGTTCCCTTAATTTTCAGACCTGTTAATGTAAAAATTAAAAATCTTACCATCAAATGTCCAATTTAATATTTATTGCCTTAATTGTTTAATTGGAGGTGTACTTAAAATGGTCGAAAGTGGTACAATTACGTAATTAAGTAGTAAATAACTTCGTCAGCCTCCCAAGAACATTTTCTTAAGGATCTCTTTTAAATATCTGGTCGGCGGAAGTTAAACTTGCAGAACATGCAGTTCATCACAGCCTACGTTCTTTGGCATATCCTACTCTTCCCCGAAAGGCTAAAATTAATTTAATTGCTAAAATACCCTCATTTTGTGTTTCTTTATTTTAGCCTCACCAGGAATGGTTAGTGATTCAGAAAACGTGCACATTGAACGTGTATGTCATGCAATACATAACAACTTATGCCTGCCAGGTTTCTTACGAAAAAGTTTCTTCAACTTTGCTTGCAATTTGAATACATTTTTATCATTAGTTATTGCCAGTTTCTTTGAATTCACCACTTTTCTTTTCTTAGTCCCTCTAGGGTTCGTTTACACACAACTGCCTACTCAACCAACTCCTTCAGCTATCTGGCCTCAGGCGAAATGGGAAGACATTAGTCGGTTATATGCCAATCTCTTCTTTAGAGTAGCAGGCAGCAGCACAAAACCGTCCAACATAATTCAAGAAGAAAGCTGTCCTCGTTTGCTACAGGTACAAACAAGAAAAATTTCCCATCATGGTGGCTTGCTTAAAAGCACTGTGTCAGTTCCTGGCAATGGTGCCTGGAGTGATCTTGTATTTACAGGAGGCTGGCATGGAGCAAGTGATATGTACATAAATTTTAAACTATCAACGGACCCCGTTATACCTCGAAACAAAGCAGTCATTATATGGAAGCGTGTTGCTTAAGATATAGAAATAAGACGTGAAGATAGATACACATGTACAATGTACATGATTGCTTTTTTTGTGGTAGAACCAAGTAAATTGTATTGCTTCGTGATTTAATGTAATTAATGCATTTGGTGTAAAACGTCCCACTGTACTTTGATAGGCTGTTGACGACGTTTGTATTAATATACTGTCAGTATTCTTCAAATAATCATTCAATTTTTTTTCATATAACTCTTAGGTGTCAAGAAAAAAACAATTTATGTGAAATTATTGAAATATTTGGGCTTATTACAGTTAAATATTGTTTAATTTTTAGGTAATTAGTTTAGAGCTAATCTTAGGTTTGTGGTGCCACAAGTTCACAGAACAATTACTAAGACGAGTATAAGATATAGTTTGTTCCAAAATTTGTTTGCTGGAAACTGGCTGTATGATGCCACGTTTCCATGCACTATGAGTACAAAAACTTGTGGATATTACGCTTGTAGATTCTACACAGTAACTGTTAGAGTGTATGAGTGTGATATTTACGGGTTTTTTGCACTCGTAATGGAAGGAAATATGGCGTCATACAATCAGTTTCCTGTAAACATAATGTGGAGCAAACTATGGTGATACACAAAGAAGCCGTTAGGTCTGTTGGTTTTATTGTGCATCCAATATATTTCAATAGCTCATTTTACTTATAGAGGTATGCTATAAAAGTGAGGGACAGGAAATAATTTCATTTCTGTTTCATTTAACTGGTGCTAAAATAAATAGATGTTAACAGATTAAATAAATAGATTAAAATGATCTCCCTGATGCAATATTTTTTGAATGAAAGGGTATGTGTGTAGTGCATTGTAAACAGGAACACAGAAGCCAATAGTACATGCGGTAAACAATAAATTTATATTTCGGTACTATACATTTAAAAACTCGTGTAAAACTCGTGGTACCTTCATCAGAGTGACTAAAACGAAAAAAATGAAAAGTAAAAAATACCTCACATCATGGTTTTTTCAACATTCACCATTTGGTGTCCAATTCATAGGCTGCAGTTGGCTCTAGATTGGAAAAATAAGCTACACTAAAACATTAACAAGTCGGGTTTTCCTATTGTGCTCAAACTATAATCAAATAAACCAAAATACACCATCAATCTACTTACAGAGTCAGTGTGCTGCGTAAGAGCGAGAGCAATGGAGAAAACAGGAGAGGGAAACGGAAGTGGAGGGGGTGGTAAGTTCAACTCAGAAACTGGCAGGAGCCCGATGAGGAGATCGCATGAATCAGACACAGGAAAAGCCCAAAAGGGGAGGGGACAAGGAAAACTGCAGGGTGAAGAAGGTGAGGCAAGATGTTGGGGGGAGGGGGGGGGGGGGGCAGTCAGGGGAAGTGCGAGGGGCAGAAGGAAAAGGAAAAACAGGAAAAATTCTGAAGTGGGGAACGGGAAAAAGTTACAAAAAGGGTAGGTTTTCAAAAACTGGGGAGAGGTGGACGGAAGAGTGTGGCCCAGTGGGTCATTGCTTGGGAAGTGGGGAGTATGTGATTGGTAATGATCTTTTCTACAGAAAATTTCGTAGGCCTCAAGGTTAAATCTGGTTCGGTTGTAGTTTTCAAAGTGAAGGATCCTGGTGTCTATAAAATTTGGTCTATGACCTGTTTCCTTTTGGTGGTGGTACAACGAACTGGATTCATTTAAGCATTTAGGGTCGGATTTGTGGTTGGTGATTCTTTGTTTGAGGTAAACAGTGGTTCCGACGTATTTTTTCTGAAATCTGCCGCAGGGTATTTCCTAGCCAGCGTTTTCGGGAGTCCTGTCTGTTTCTGGGTGGGTCCATTGTTTCTTGAGAGTACTTGGTTTTGTGGAGACAAGATAGTATTTTTCCGTGTGATGCAAGGACTTAAGTGCAGGGGTCACTGAATAAAAAATTTGGTGGGATAATTATTAACATAGGTCTTAGTCTGGCAGCTGTCCCATTTTGGCTCGGTGTACTTGAGTATAATGGGAACTGAGAAGGAATTTTGTAAGTACTTGTGGCGGATGAAGTTCAGTTTAGTCACTCTGATGAAGGTACTGCGAGTTTTTAATGTACTGTATAGTACCGAAATATAAGTTTATTGTTTTACCGCATGTGCTATTGATTTCTGTGTTCCTGTTTACTATGCAATAGTTATTAAACATATTTGTCATCAGCATCATCATGTGTTGCAAGGTCGCGCGATATAGAATATCAGTGCAGACGTAATATGCATACACATATCCTGCCCACAAACCCTTTAAAATAAGGAAACGTTGGACGAGAAACATAAGCAGTTTAGTTTTAATTGGAACTGCAATTTGTAATTTATTCGTAATTCAGAACACGTTATTTGAATGTTAAATGCAGCATTTTTATATCATGTACTTATATATGTATACTTGTAAGATTGTATTGTATTAAAATTGTACATTCATAGAGTCTTAATATGTGCAAAATTGAATTAGACTTCAACGTCATTATTGAATAATTTATAGTAATAAAGAAAATTTAGGGTAAGCCAGAAACCTGGATTACGTACTTCAGTATATAAACTGTATTATTTCATGTAAAATGAATCTAAGTTGACTGGAAGACCTTCATCAGCACCATTATTCAAGTAAGCAGCTAAAATGTATGTCAATGCTGAGTAACATTTTGTTGGGAACTTGTATCGTCTTATTATAATGAAATAAAATGATGACCAGTGTCGGATTGAGCGATTCGGGAAGTCGGTGATCATCGGGAAGGCCCCACTACAGGAGGCCCTTGCTTTAAAAAACATTGGTGGGTGGGGAAGTTGAATTCGTAAGAAAAATATAACGCTAAGCTACAGGAAAACGTTTTAAATTCAAGCTGAATACTTAAAAATACACCAGCGTAGAGCCCCAATGCAAGAGGTCTTTGTTTAAAAAAAACGTAATTTTCAAAAAAAGTTGAAATTAATTTGTAATGAAAATGTTTTAAACGCGTACAAATTTTAAAAAAAAAGTATGCTGCATGAAATAAACCCGCCCTATGGTTAGCACCGCTGGCCACAATGAATAGATGACTTCAAATCTGGAGTAAACCTAAAGCCAAAGTCGTTTACCACCCGTGCATTAGGCAGGCGAACATTACTGATGCACTATGGTGTTCACAATTCATGTTTGCTAATATAGAAAACTTTTGTGTAACAGGCAGACTATTGCCAATCCTACGCCCATTCCAGGACGTGGTAGATTTATTTATGCAGCAGCAGATATTTACAAAGATTAATAATAGTTAAAGTAGGCTGAGGTCATCCACAAACCCTTCCAAGTCGGCGTTATCTGTGTAAACAAACAATAGTGGTTCAAGAACAGAAATCTGTGGTGCACCAGTAATGACACTAGCTGTCGAAAACAACTCGCCTGGCTATTACCAGATGTGTGCAACCCACAATAAGAGCATGGATCCAAGACAAAATGGCGTCACCAAATCCGAAGACGAATAACTACTAAATAAGTTTACTCTGAACCATAGATTCAAATGTCTTTTAAAACCAAACTTGATAACGTCTGACCAAGCACGTCATCAATAGGCCTCAGTCCTTGATCAAGGACCTTCACTTGCTGGCAAACTGTGGGCGAGGCACAAAGCTCAATTGAACATTACTGATGATGTCAAACTCATTTATGCAAGCCATCATTTTGTTTTGTAAAATAGTTCCCATGATTTTACAAGACACAGTTGTGAGTAAAACAGGCCTATACTTTTGGATCTGATATGTTATCTTTAAAAAAAAATGGGATAATATTAGCTACAGACCAAATGCTAGGTAAGCACGTGCTGGTCATAAACAACGACAAAATGGTCGAATGTTGTAAAAACAATCTGGGAAGCCATCTAAACATCGGTATGGCTCGAATTTAGCTAGAAAGAAGCAATAAGGCCGCTCCAGAAGTAAAAAAGCAAAATTGCAGCATTATTTACTGGTGCTGCAAGGACAGAGCTGGAGTATAGTCATTCTTAACAACTCTGTATAAACATAAAATAGCATTTAAGGTTTCAGACTATTCTGAAACATCGGTAATGCAATCCCCATAAACCCTGAAAGTTGGAACGGATCTAGTAACACCCGTGTTCTGAAGAAAAAAGCGAAAATGGGATGATAGTTTACCCTTTGCCTCACTTCAAGCCTACCATAACTGCATATTTGCATCAAAACGGTTAGGTCCACTGCTGGTTCTACCCACCTAAAAACTGGAGCACGAACTGCACCATTCTGGGTCATTTTCTCTCCCCAGAAACAACACATCCTACTGGTTGAGATAATTTTTTTTCAAGGCAGTCAGAGGTACTACTGGTCAAATAGATGTCATATCTGAGACTGTTGTTACCTAAAGTTATTGCTTGGTACATTTGTTACTTCTATACAACTTTTAATATTTTAATATTTTAATACCATGGATGGCACCTTAAACTTTAAAATAGTCACAATGGCGTATTCGTGGCTCAAAGGGATCTACGAGGAGTACCTTTTATTACAGTTTCGAAAGTAGCAAGAGACACGTCTGGGCACGTGACCCCTGACCTCACTTGAAATTGCCTCTTGGTGCTTTTGAAACTCCAATGTATCTAGTCATAAATACAATAGTGCCTTCTGAAACCTGCTATGGTTTCATAAGCTCTAAACATTGTTAATAAAGGCAGATTCAGGAAGTAAATGGAGTTTTTCCAACCATCCTAAAGATTAGCGATAACTGTCTTTTCTACATTTTTCTACGTTGCAAGAGGCACTTCCGGTCACGTGACCTCTTACTACAACGGAAGTTGCCTCTTAGGAGAATGGAAATGAAATGGAATTTCCAATAGCAAATACTTTAGAAATTCTATTCCATTTCCAGTAGTAAATCTAAAAACTTCTTTTGGTACTTTGAACAGCACTTTCTAAGCATTCGAATTGGCCACAAAAAGCATTTTGAGAAAGCAAAAGGTGCTTCCCCCAAGCTACTCAAGATCGACGGGAGGGAGTTTGTTAGAGCTGTCCAGTTTACTTGGAGAGATCAGCTCAATTTTTGTTGATAAGTTATCTCAGTTGGACGTAAAAGGAAGTAGAAATTTTACCAAACACGGGCAGAAGGCTAGCCAGATGCAGAATTAGGAAACAGATGAAGCACTAACCCACGGCAATGTTTTGGTATAAAACAAGTTGACCAAGCCACGGGACTCAGGGTCATGACGCCCATTTCTATTTGGGTAATTTCTGTTCCAAGTTTAAATGGAAACTTTAACACTGTTCAATATGAATACATATCTTAAACGTTAATCTCTGCTTCTGGCTCTTAATTATAGTCAACAATCGACGGCTATTTGCATTTCAATCAATGGGTACCAAGGCTTAGGGATTTTTGGCAAGTGAATTTTAATTTTTTTCCGGAAGCTACACCACTGTCTTTTTTTCAAGAAGAAATATGTCGGTCAGCAGAGAGGAACAAGCAACAAGGAACAAGTTTACAAGATGGGCTCATGGAAAAACTTCAATATACACGTATGCATTTAACTGTAAATGGTACCTAGGTGAACCTAAGTATGAGATGTAAAGATTTTACAGGAAATAATGTAAAGGAATCGGTGACGAAAAGCAAGGCTTAACATTTCAATAATATGGCAGAATCGACCTTAATAATGGCTACAAACATTCAAAATACTGAATTGATAACTAGTAAAACTTTTTAACCTGATCATGAAGCTTCGTTAAGGCATTAAAGAGTTTAGGTCCTACTTATACCAGGGAAACCTTCTTATGCAATTCAGTTAAAGGACATGGGGAAAAAGACAAATAAAAAGCTCCGGGTTTTTTAATAATGTCAGTTGACTTAAAAATGATGCAAATCCCAAAAGTTTTAAACACAGTAAAATAAATATTGGACCATCTTAAGAAAATGCAAGCCTTCCAATATTTTAAAATATATTGGTTCGTATAAACAACTGCATGATGCCAGGAAAACTAAGAAAATTACTATAGCACAATACCTAGGAAAATTGGGAACTATATTTCAACGTTTAGAAGACACGGGTAGAAAAAATACATGATGAAGAAGGTGCATGCTACACCACGTTAGGATTACCACTGGCATATGATAATTTAGTTATGAGTTACTTACCACCTTGAAAAAAGAAGAAAAAGCGTTTGAGGACATTGAACACCTATTGACTATTCACGAAACAAACAAGATGTTTGTGTTAATATTGAAA
>JAHWFP010019485.1:73360-88135 GCA_023313725.1 Lithobius niger
TACTACTGTACAAGTGTACATAACTTATCCCAGTAAGGGCCGTACCAATATTTTTTTCCAGGGGGAAAGTTGACCGCCAATAATCTAAGATTTTTTTTTTATTTTGGCCAATTAGGCACCTGTAGGTGTGCAGCAATGTACATTTGGTTGGGGGAATATCCACACTAGTTAGTGGGTCTGGGAAAGCACTGTGGGGTCCCCACTGGGACCGGGGAAGCTGAGGGATTTTCAGGTATTCAAAGCCCTTTTTCGACTTCTAAGGCTTTCTAAGGCCTTCAAACCATACACTTTAGACTCTACAAGCAACAAAGAATAAATGTACAGTAGGGAAAGGTGAAAAAATATCCTCAATTTACCAGGGGTAGGAGGTGGAAATTTGTTTTTATTGCCTAACCGAAAAATACATTACCTGAGCTTTTAGCATTCTCCTTCTCTCCTTACAGAGGGATGCACAGAACGATGTGTGTTGGGCCGCGAGGCTGAGAGGCTCTAGAACTTGTGCCGTCGGCGATCATAGCTTTATCCTTATTCCTTTACAGTGCCCAGGTGGCGACAAGGAGATGAGGCAGGGTGGAAGAAGGTAATGTATATTTCCGGCTAGGCAATAAAAACCAATTTCAACTAGGTAAATTGATGTTTTTATATGCCGACGAAAATATATATTACCTGAGCTTTTAGCATTCTACAGACCTCGTCAAATGGTGGCAGGTGCCTCCTTGATGGTCACCCCAGGGTTGCAAGCTGGCTTCCCCCAAAAGTTAAAACTTTGCAATTTCTCAGGTAGACGCAATGAAATGTAACGTTATGTATTTGAATAGCTTAGGGGGTTTAGAATATCCGCCTGGCATTCACATTGGAAAAGAGGTGGTAGAGTTCCTCGACCTGAGACGACATATCCTGAGGTAATGGAATGTAAACACAGTGGGGTGTCTCCTTGAATCAGCTTCTAAGATATCGGTGATGGGGATGTTACAGTGAAAGGCCTGGATGCTGAGATGGCTTGTAGTTCATGCGCAGTCACAAGGATGTTGAGCCATTGCAATCGATGTCCAGGGCATTGTAAGCATGAAGGATGACCATCTTGATCCAAGTGGAGACCATTCTGGCGGTAGTTTCGCCTGTACCAGTTGTGAATGGTATAAAGAGCTGAGAACGATCTTTGTGAAGAGGTTTTGTCATCTTTAGGTCGAACCGAAGGGCCCGAACTGGTAATAGCTCCTGTTCTGGTCCGTCCCCTAGAATGGCAGACAGTGCAGGGATAATGAAAGGTTGTGATCGTTCGCATGATTTTTGTGTCTTAGCTCAGAAGGAAGGACGTGGTGTTAAGGTCACTCCTGTTAAGCCTGCCAGAAAGAAGCAGTCAGTTACTGTGGCCGACAATGTTTGTACCTCACTCCATCGAAGGCAGGCTGCCAAGGCTATGAGAAAGACGAATTGTGAGTGAGGTGATTTAGGAAACATGAAGAGAGCGGTTTGTATGGTGCCAAAAGAAGGGATGTTAGGACTATGGAAAGGTCCCCGTCTGGGAGCAGGCGCCATGTCACTGGTCATTCAATGACAAACTATTTGACCAGGAAATACGAAAATCATCCAGGAGGTGTAACCTGCGGCTTTAATCACGGAGTTAAGAGCTAATCGGTAAATGAAGATTGTTGAACCTTTGAGACCCTCCTTGACAAGGTTATTAAAGAAAGTTAGGCAGTCGGGAAGAGAGAGACTGGTTGGACTAACCTTCCATGGTAGCCACCAACGAAACCATCGTTGCCAGTGGCTATCGTAGATTTTGTTGATAGACGAGCAGTTATCTTTGGAGGCGAAGCTGGAGTTCCTTTGAGGAGTCGGATGATAGAAACCACCTGTATAGTACATTGATATGGGCCACTGGTGAAACTTGGTCTCCCGATGTTGTGAGAGTAAGTCTGGGACAATGGTAAGGAAGTGTGGAAGATCGACTAGGAGATCTAGTAAAAGAGGGAACCATGGTGCTGCTCGCCAATTTGGCGCAACCAGGATGAAAAGTCTGGGGGACTGGGCAATCTTACGGAGGACCAGAGGTAGGAGTTTGAGTGGAGGGAATAGGTACCCGAAAAGGTCATTCCAAGATAGAGTGAGGGCGTCCACTGCCCATGCCTGGTCACCCGTCACTGGGCTGATGCAATGGCGAAGTTTAGCATTGTGCCTCGTGGCAAATAGGTCCACCAGCGGACAGTCGTAGATGTTGAATAGAGATTCCCAAAAGTCCGTCTTGAGAGCACATTCTCCTGCTGGTAGCTACCAGCGAGACTGGGAGTATGCAATGTCGTTCCGACTGCTTGGGATGTGTAAGGGAATGATTGTCGTCCCCAGCGAGGGGGAAAGACGAAAGATGTCTAATGTGACCAGATGGAGTATACGAGAACATGTCCCCCTCCTTTGTGAAGGTAGGCCATGCCAGTCGTATTGTCGATGTGGATTTGGACCACTTTCCCTGCAATAAGATGCAAAAGTGGCGAAGGCATAAGAGAACGGCGCACAGTTTCAGATCATTGATGTGTGCATGGTCCCCTGGTTACCAGGCGCTGGAGACCACTTGACCATCGATATGGGCTCCCCAACCGTGGAGGGACGTATCTATCAGCAAGTGTAGGTCTGGAAGTTGTTCGTGTAGGTGTACTGTTTTACAAGAGTGGTGATGTCCATCCACAAGAGCAGAGTGTCGAAGGGAAACATCGGAGGAACCAGGCAAGATGCTGTGTGTGTTGGAAAAAGGTGGTAATTTGACCCTTCGTTGATGCGGAAATGATGGAAGTGTCAAGTCATCCATCAGCCATATTGGAATAGGTTGACCCCTGAATCGAGCGTCCCTATAAGGGAGTTGGCATCCCGTAACGTATATCCTAGACGTAGGAGGAATTATGGATTGTTTGTGACGAGATCGGAGATCCTGTCTGGCGAAGGCTTCTTCGATCTAACAACTGCAACTGTAATGCCTTCGCCAGACAGGCCTTCGCCAAAAGACGAACCGTTGAGACGAAACAAGTCGAGACTTTGGGTAGTTGTTGCCAAATCACAGATGTTGGAGGAGTCTGATGGTGAAATCTTGATTGCGAAGCAGTGTTGCCCTGTCCTGGTGGGGACAGAGCCAGTCATCCAGATAGGAGCTGGCTTTTATTTGGTGCTGGTGAAGGGTTGTTAGAACTGGATTATGATGGCCATGAATATGCGTGGAGCTTTAGGAAACATAAGGGTCGTGCACTTGTGAAAACGTGGGTGAAATCCCTTTCCGATAAATGATAAGATGGTAGGATTGGAAGTAAAGACCTGCCAGGCAGGAAGAAAGGGGCTCAGACAACTCCCGACTGGTAGGTTTGTTGAGCAAACGTCAGAACTTGGATCGTGGTCGTGGTCTTGTTTAAGTATAGCGTTTCCGACGATGGGGAGTGGCGTGCGATCAAAAGACCAGCCCCATCTGCATGCGGGGCTCTTGTTTTGAAAGCGTGTCTTTCTGGAAGAGGTGGGGACAGGGCACGTAGGTCATGGTTGGCTGTGTTGGTGGATGGTGGATGTCAGTCGTCCATGGTATCGGTGCAGGCGGGGCGTGTCTAGTTTCGTGAATACCTGGATGGCTTTGACATCAAGGTTTTGGGCTTGCAGGCAATGTCTAAATGTCTAAGAGAGTTTTGGGATCAGACCCCAAAAGAATGTGTCAGACTCGTGGGTGGGCTTATTGCGTAGCTCATGACGAGTCGAGTCATTTAGATTTCAGGCCATGTTTAGGGCCGCCTCCCGAAGCAGGAGATCGGAATTAAAAATCCCTAGTGAACCAGTTCGTAGAATGGTTAGTAGCAAAGCATGCTTTCCGGAATACTTGACTGATGAGGAGGCTAAGTTTGTAGTTGTGGATGATGGTGGTTCGAGTGTGGCATAGTGTGTTTGAGGCTGTGTTAAGGATGTCCGCCTGAGAGACTGCCCGAAGGCCCAGGCGCAAGAGACAGTCGTTGTCCTGTAAAACTGAAGCAGGGACTGATACTCAGTGTAGGATAAAGAGAGCGGTCCAAAAATCATATTTCAAATCTACTGTTAAAAATTCGCATTGAGGGTAGACGTCAAAGTTATTCAGGTTTGAGGTCTCATCTCCTGACGGGCAGAAGAAGGTTGCCTCCCATCCCGGCCGCAGGTGGGGGAAGGTCTTTGTCAAATTCGAGGGGGTTGCCCTTCCCTAAAAGGAGCCTACCCATGCGAAGTAACGTTGTAAGTAAGGTTGTGGACTGTCCGAAAACCGCTGGCTGACAAGGAAAGTGGTTGCACAGGCCAACACCAAAGCCAGTGGAAAGACCATCGGTCTTACTAGGCTCAGTCGCTGGCAGTATTCGCTTATGCAGGAAACAATCCATAATGATGTCCTCTACTGTTTTGAGTAGCTCTGGAAGAGGGATTTCCATGGTCGGGGTCGTCAGTAAAAAAAGTTGCAAAAAAAAATGAGCATGACGAGAAAGGAGGTTATCAGAAGTAACCGAATGTTGGTCCACGTCATCGATACCCGATCCGTAATTGTCGGTGTCTTCAATAATGATGGGTCTTGATGGTCTCTGAATATGTTGAACAGCCGACTGGGACTGGTCGTATGAAAAGGAAGGTCCCGGGAGATCCAGTGACGACCATGTTTTTTTAACGGTCGTAGCAGCTACCTATTCTTGGGTGAACTGGGACAGTTTCGGTCATTGAGGGGAAGTTGTTCGCTTGTGCTTGAAGGAACGAAGAGCAGATTCCATTATTTCGTGAACTCTTTCTTTGTAGAGTTGTTCATTGGAATGGTCGGCAGGAATTGACTGGGGCGGAGTGGTCGAACGTCTAGACAACCGTGAAGATAAATTGATTGGTTCCTCGGTGGGCCAAGGCTGTTTTCTCTTGTCAGCCGAATGTCTGGCTTTCACTTGAAACTTTAGACGGGTGTATACTTTTTTGGCCTTCATGAGGTCCATCCGCAGTGAACGTAGGTCGGCCACTTTGGATTGGATATGTAGTGGCTGCGTCGAGCATGGCCTTGTCTGCCGCAGATGGTCCCACAGGAAAGGGGCCCAGGGAATGATAATGGGCTGATGGTGCCAGGTCGCTAGGCAATTGCGGACAGGCCGCTGATAAAGTAGAGAATCACGGTAACGGTGGTGTTGGGTCCTCTAACAAAAATTCGGTGGATGAGGGGGGCAGTGTGCTTACCCGTACCAGCACCAATCTCGGCACACCCCCTTTGCATGTGGCATAAGCGGGAAGACTCAGGATCGCAGTTGCTCGGACCACAGTGTAGTCACGCATATTTTCTCGGAGAAGATCCAGCACGACTGACGTAGTAGGAACGTAGAGAACAAAAGAGGCAGTCACGATCGCCAATGGCCCTTTATATAGACAGAAGAATGCGCTGAATGATGTGTATTAGATCACGCGGCTGGCAGTCTCCTCGAACTTCATCTCTAGATCGAACAGCAAGAGGGAAGGGGATGCTAAAAGCTCACGTACTGGGTATTTTTATTAGCATATAAGAAATCTCATTCCATACCCTAAATTAACAGTTGCAGGCTTTAGACAATTCTAGATTCTTGGTGTATACGTGGGGACTCACCGTTTGGGTTATCTGATCCACAATAGAGAGGAACAATTAAGTTAGAAAAATTCAAGCGGAAACCCTCCTTTTCCTATACATACTATAGCTACAATGCATATGTAAGCAATTAAATGCCATCTACTTGGCGCCAATACATTAGCGTGTGTGCACACTACTTAATGATCATGATAGGACATTCAACTACCTTCAAAAGCACGGCTGACTACAACTGAGAAAATGCAAATCCAGCTTTAAGATGATATTTTCATGAATAATATCCCTTACCTATGAAAAATCAATTAAACGTACCTGGATTACGCTTTAATGTGTTTATTTCCAAATTTGCAGCCGTTATCTTTTTGTCTGCATCTCTTTGGTTTTCGTTGACTTCCGTTTTGACGACTTTGATATTTTTGTCCAACTCTTGTTTAACATTATTAATGTTTTGTTCTGCTATTTTTTGGACAGAATTTATCTTTGTTTCGGATTCTTGTTTGACAGCACCGATTCGTTTATCTGTGGCCACAATCTTCTGCTCTGCTTCTTGTTTCACAGAATTCATTCTTTCTTCCAATTTTGTTGAAGTGGCATTGATCTTACTTTCAAATTGTTGCCTGAGATCGGTGACACTTTGTAAGAATTTCTCCGCAGCAGAGGATACGTTTTGGTCTGATTCGTGTTTAACCGTGTTGATTTTGTGTTGCAGTTCTTTTGTGACTGTTCTGATCTTTTCATTCGATTCTTGCTTGGTGGCATTGATCAGTTTATGGTATTCCTTTGTGGAAACAGCGATCCTTTCTTCGCATGCACGTTTAGCATTACTGATGTTCTGTTGTGATTGTTGTTCGACGACGTAAATCTGTTTTTCCGATTCTTTTTTCGCACTAATCATTTGCTGTTGCGTATTTAGTTGATATCTGATGAATTCAGCTTGTAAATTCAGCAAGAATGTCTGTAAAGCCGAATATGACCACACTTGGGATTTTTCACAAACAATGCTGACAGTTGCTTCACAATTTACTTTGACCCATTTTCCTTTGTTAAAATTACCTTTTCCGAGATCCATTTGAACGCACTTTTGATTTTTCTGAGATGGTCCATTTTGTTCATTTGATTGTGAATTGTTGGACACGTTTTGTTGATGACTGGACATGCCGACTTCATCATGCCAGTCGGTGAAATCAATTTCGGATCCATCACTCCATCGATAAAACCCATCTTCTCCGAAATCAAGACCAAGCCAAACATTAATAGCCTTGTCATGGTTTTTAATTAAGTACCTCTCCAGGAATTCCTGCTCCTCTTTATTCTTTATGGTGATCAATTTAGGAATAGGACCTTTTCTTCCTTTATCAGCACACGCTTCACATATTGTTTCAGCGTCGGTTTTGGTCTGCACACCTCCTCGATCTACAAACTTGATGCATTTTTCGTTTCTGTAGGGAATCCAATCACCGCATGGTCGTTCCTGAGAAACTGGAGGTAGTTCTAGAACAAAAAAGAATTTAAAAACCATGAAAAGACAAAGAATTCCGAGGAGAAATGAACCCGCAGTTAAGAGGACAAGTGAACAAAACACGTCTTAACTTCCGTGGACTCTATCGAAAGCAAGTATGCAGCCATCAAATCAAAAGAAATCACGTGTCAGGAATAATTGCCTGGGTTGCACACAATATCAACAGTTTTCTAGTAAATAATAGTAATTCGAAGTTTTATCAATTAATTTACACATAAAAAAATGCCAGTACGAATAGGCCTATGTACGAATTGGCCTGTACGAATTATCCTACATCGAGAAAACTATATGTGTTGTGTAAGAGATACGGACATGGGGGGGGGGGGGGGAGCATGATTAATTTGCAGTTTCAACTATTGAATAACAAAAAAATCCTACAAAGTGTTGGCATGAATACCGTTTTAGTTTGTGATTTTGTCTTAACTCTAAATTTTTTGGGAAGACACCTGGGGGAGGGGGGAACATAACTGAAATCTAGGGGCGGGGCACGTGACCACCAAGGCTCCCCGTAGCACCGTCACTGGTGTCATCATGTGGCAGAAGATCGAACCCGATTTTTTCAATAATGTGCTGACCGCTGTTACCTATGAACTACCACAAAATTATACACTGTGCACTGTAAACTATAATTATACTGGCTTTATAAGCTTGACAATAATCGCAAATACTGATGCCCGTGGAAGCCACAATGCTGTTTACCAACCTTTGAAGGAAAAATCAACATGCTATATAGAAAAACTGATTGTAAAGCCCGTTTTCAGTACCGCGGTTTGGCAAATGAGACAGTTGCCTATGGAGGAACAAATGGTCGGTAGCGGAAAATTATCCGCACAATTTTTTGGTACTTATCTACATAATTTTTTCACCTCATATTCAAACTACCAGTTGAGTGTTTTCTTTCCAGGTGTGTTTTTATACTACCAGTACCAGTAAACTATCATTGGCATATATGATTGCCAATGCTTACAAACATCGCATGGTTTGTAATCTGGAGTTAATTAAAAGGCTGTTAAACGGCCTAAAAAAGTTTTTAAATTTTGCGAAAAGTTTTTATAAATTGGCTTTTAGTCGAAAATTTCAGTCTCATATCCCCATACTTTGTCTTTAAGCTGCCCTGCCTGGAACTATGCTATCATTATGGTGCCCTCTCTTGAATCGTCTCCTGGTTTAGTGGACTAACCCACAGGCTCGTAGCAATGCGATAGGAATGATGAATTAAACAAGCATATAATTATTATAGCTAAACGTGTGTTTTCTTTATTATGTTTCTTCGTGAAAAATGTGTGAATTTGGAAATGTTATTTTTTTAACAAATGAATGTCAGTGGAAAAGTCCAGAAACGTAATTTTGCAGGAGATTGAGGGGATGAGGGGGAATTGGGATAAGAGGCTTTCTTACCAGGTGCCTATGGTCGGCAAATACGTAAATTTGCCACTGGACGATTACAGCTGTTAACGTATGTTCTGGATCCAATGACATTCTGAAGGATTCTCCCACTAACATTATCAAAGACTAGTCTCTAGTTGTTTGATTATTGCTAAAATACTCAAAGCAGAACGACATATTGTCATAGGTAGCTTTCATTACACTGTTTTCACGATTACGTAGAAAATACGTCAAAGCAGATAAATTTGTCATTGATACAATCAAATATTCTGCTGTGATGATTATGTGTAGATAAGAACTTCATCTGTATATCACTAAACTAACCCTTGCTGATAGCCGGCGGCCTTATGTCAATTGGTGGTTTGCTTTGACCACAGAGGTAAAAATTGCCCGGTTTTTTAAAGGACAGGGAAACACCACTCTTTCATTGGGACATTTTCAGGTAAATCAACTCATCCCAGCAGGTTTCAACGACCATATGCAGTGCAAACAGAAAATTAAACTGTATAGCTCTGAATGAAAGAGAAGAGGAAACAAGCCAAAGAGCGAGAATCACACGCAAGAAATAATGCACAGTGAGCCACCTCTATACACTTCTTTCATTGGAACGTTTTCAGAAAAATGCAACTCGTCTCTCCAGCTGTCAACATCCATGCAGTGCAGACAGGCATTTGAAATATTTGTCTCTGAATTAAAGGAAACAGAGGCAAACAAGGCCAAGAACGAAAATCAGGCAGTTAATGTAAGGGTCTTACATTTCGTTGGGTTCGAACTTGAAACCCAAGGACACTGCTGTGACCTGGACAACGGGTTCAGTGAACCTTCTTTATGCCAGTGGCGAAGTAATCATATCAATAAAAGCATTGAGTCAGTATGAATGCACGAAGCCCGTTTGCAAGCATGGATATCTGGTTATTATTGACATCATATCAGTTTGACATTTTGTTTGTGGTGGAGACTTCCTTACTCCGACTGTTGCTGACTCAATTTACCTGGTGAGATGTTATTAGGATTTGGTAAGATATGTGCTGGAATCATCAGGATGAGAATGGACCAAATGACCCGTCTTCTTTCAGAGGAAGAGTCTTGTTTTATTGGTGGATATTGGATGTTTTGTGGTGCAGTGGCAACCCGGACCGCTGCACTGTGACTGAGGTTGGCGCTAGTGACCAAGCTGTCGACGCGCCATTAAGCCTCAAACCCCCCCCCTATTACACTGCAATAATCTAGACACACGCTAGTGTGTCGCCGGCAAGTAACAGTAGATCATCCCATTGTAGAAATTCGATTATTAAAAAAAATTGATTATTTTTGATCAAAATGTTGCTTACTAGCAGACATGTGTCTGTTAACTGTAAGCAATTGAAAGCATATTTTGGCATGTTGAGGATAAATTCCAATGCGACAGAAATGTTTCAAATTGTGGATAATGTAAGGAGAAGAGTCAGATATTAAGAAAAAACTAAAATTTAAAGGATGAGTGTCTACCAATCATAGAGAAAAAGATGCGTCAATAACGTTGCTTTTATGTTACTGTTTAGCCAGCCAGCTAGCTAATAAGATTTTTCCCATGTTAAATCCTATAGATCTTTTGCTTATGGCAAGCGCAAAATTGAGACGTTCTGCGTAGCTGAACTTTTGCATACGGATGCATGGTGATCTGAGCATGGTTCTTTTGTTGGTTTGGGGGTTATAGGGGTCAGGACAAATGCGTGGGAGGGTTTTGATTCATCACCAACGAATTTAAATTTCGTTTCTTTTCCAAGTTGCAATCAAAGATTTTAAGCAACAATGGCTTGAATAATCAAGATTGGTCCTTAGATTTATTGTAAAAGCCTGGGCGAACTAAAAACTGAACTGTAACGAAGGACAAAATAAGGAAACATTAACGTTGCCGTGGATTGCGTAAGAAAAAAGGGATGCACGTTAGATGATGGTTACGCAACAATACAAGCATCCACGAGCTAATGAGGTTTCTGTTAATAATCCAAAAATAAAATGCTTTGCGTTTTGCTGTTTAGTAACAGCGACCTACGGGGGTTTCTGCATGACTAAATGTGAACGAAATCTAAAAAAAATTAGGAAAAGGTGCAGGGATAAACATACCAACTGAAGGGGACGCGCTCATTGAGTGAGAAAATCGAACGAAATCAGCGATTGTTAGCCAGTGTATGCAATCAAAAAGCATCTTAAACAGACGGTGAACCTTATGTACGTTCACAGTCCTATGAAAGTTGTGATATCCATACAAAACCAAAACTGGTAGAAAAACCCGCCAAGTTTTCAAAAGCGGTCGGCCTTTGAAGGTAGTGATATCATTCAACCAGGGAAAGGCTGCCATGGTAAATCTTATTAGCCAAGTCAATCTCACCCTATAATACTTTAGACGATAAATGAAAACTAGAACTACAGCGAGTAGCAATCTTTAAGTTTTCATTTAACTTTCGAACTATTAGTCGGTGCGTTTAACTTGGCTAATTGGATCGACCTTGGCGGCCTTTCCCTGGTTGAATGATTTGGAAACTTGTCGGGTTTTTTACCAGTTTTGTTTTTGGGTGAATTAAATTTATTGTAGGAGACATACTGAATTGATATGAGGAGGTTGTTACGGTAGAATTAGGAAAATACACAATGGGTCTAAGGTATTATTGGGCTCTTACATGTAAATGGCTTGACAGCTTTAAATAGTTATTTATTACGATTGATATTTCTGTTAACACTAAATGGTTAGTCCCTTGATTTTGTACTACACTGCCCGTAGTATCACAGTCTTTTATAACCCTAGCTGGCTATTCTCTTGAGCACATCTCAATTATTGTGTCTATTGTTAGGTTACATATCACTAGCTGCTGGCTCTAGGGACAAACGGCTTCGTCAGGCATATCACCGGAAGCAGTTAACGCTTCTACAAAACCATTTGAACCCTTTTTTTAACTACTGGAGAACGCGTCGACTCCATCAAGTCCAAACATCGAGTGATGATTTAATAATTAAGCGTGACTCAGATAACAATGCTCCAGTCATTCACAAAAGAAACCCCTGCTCACGGCTGGCTTTGCAATCATGTAGGGACCTAACCTTCTAATCTATAGTTTATCTCGCAGATAAAGCAAACTTGTCCTCAAAATCGGCTGGTCGTAAATGATCGACGAGTTTTTGATGTCTCTTTGCTCAGTGCTTGATGGAATATGTCTGCTAAATTTCATGTAGTGTTTACACTCTCTAGTCTTACTTCACCTCTTTGCACTGAATCGTGCACAGTGTGAAAGCATAATTCAATATGGCTTGATCCCAGAGTTGGTACATGGTCCTGGGAGTTTTAGATCGCAGCCTGCTTGCTGCACCATGGTAATTGGGTCGGAAACCAAGTCATCATGACCAATGTCTAGTAATAGTATGTGCACCCAGAGTAATTCTCATGCACAGGCTGCCAATGCTATGTATTAGGATTCCATGGCCAGTGAATCGATGCACGATTGTTTCACCAACCTCCAACTTACAGGTCACCCTCCAATCCTCAGGCAGTATCTTGTATTGGATTTGTAGTTTGCTGAATAGGCGGACGGATGGAAGTCATACAGGCTGAAAGGCCGACAGGTACAATAGTCCATCTCGCCACAAAGCCTACAGGTGCAAAAGGCCGACGTGTTGAAGAGGCCAACATCCCAAAAAGCTGACAGGTATTAGGTTTAAGATGCTCGCCTTTTGTACATGTTGGCGTTTTGTACTTGTCGTTGTTTTGTGCGTGTCGGCCTTTTGGGTGTCGGTCTTATGGGTGTTGGCTTTTTGATCCAGAGCCGTTTTAATCATGTTTCCCGGTTTTATAAAGTGTTATTATTATTTGTTTTACTGTGACTTAAATTAAGCCTTAAAACTTTATTCGTTGGGCTTGACAACGAAATGTAGCATGCTCCGAAAATTTACACTTTGTACACGTTGACGTGCACCTTTCTGGCCATACCTTTTTATCAAGGACCGCGATAGAGGTCGTATACCTCAGCATGAACTTCCGTGTTAAACGTCAAACTTTGAAATCATAAAGTTACCCCCAAAACTGACAGACCAACGAAATAAGGTATTTGGAGGTGTCATAACTATTTCATTCCACAAAACATTTAATGGCAACAATCAAACCATTTGGCCTCCACAGCATGACATTTGTTGTTGTTGTTGTTGTTCTTGTAGTTGGGATTCTTTGTCCTCACCTGGAGATTGAACCGATTTTCAACTTTATAGCTTAAAACCAAGATATGATCAAGGCCTGGGGACTTTTGAATGCTATTACAATATTGTTGTTGTCTTTCTTCTTCTTTTGGGGAAAATTTTGCTCTCACCTACATATAAAACCAATGAACCGCTGTTTAATTTTTATTGCTTAAAACGTAGGTGTGAGCAAGGTCTAGAAAGCCATTTTACTGTGACTACAATATTCGTGTTGTTGTTTTCCTTCTTGTTGGGAAAATTTTGTTCTCATATAGAGATCAAACCCCAATTTTAAACTTTTATAGCTTTAAATGTAGTATGGACCAGGACCTGGACTTTTTAAACGCTATTTTAATGTGATTGCATAATTCTTGTTGTTAATTTTCTTCTTGATGAGGAAATTTTGCTTTCACCTATATATTGACACAGTGAACCATTTTTCAACTTTTACAGCTTAATGACCTTTGAAGGCTATTTTAATGTAACTGATTTATCTCAAAAAGCGTTCATCCCAATTCACGATTGTAGTGATTATCTCATATCAGGATTATCTCTTGATTATGAATATTTTAGTTATTTAATTTATCTAAAATATCTCCTAACGAAAAATGACAGATATTTGTACAAAAAACGCTCAAGCGTATAAAATATGGATGTAAGCCCTAAAAAAACTTAATAGATACAAGAAACATACACAAGAAAAATACATGTACGCCATCAGCGCGAACTAATACGTGCCCATAAGCTCCAACTTTGTAAATTTTAAAAATACCTTAATGCTCTCTGCTAAATGAACAGGTAGAAGAAAAAGACTTGTAAGCCATCAGCGTTGCGCTAATATGTGCAAAAGTAGCTCCAGCTTTTTTCTTGGGATGCCTGAGATTCTTTTACACGTAATAATTTGATTATGATTGCTTACATATGTCTTTTCTTGTAGCCTAACTGTTCCTTTAGAATATTAAGTTTTTAAGGGCTTACATTCGTATTTTATACACCTAAGCGGTATTTTTTTCTTTATTTTTCTAATATTAATAGATTTATAATCTGGTACTGTTTTTCCTTTTGTAATTTAATTTTGCTGCTTTATTCACAGCTAAATTGTGAAAATCGTTGGGGCGGCGAAATGATTCTTTCAATGTTCATTTTACTTATTCAGATCAGCATATTGAAGTAAGGTAACTTAAACAAACTTTTTTGTCGAAATTAAAGAACGAAAGCGTTCATGGGGACGAAAGTGTGGGCAGTGGGTACAGTATCAGACCCATGCTAAACAAAAAATAGCAGTTTATTTTTCTTGTTAATTTACAAGTTAACAGAAAATCATTGAGCGCCGAAAAAGATAACCTTAATAAAACAAAAACCTAAATCGTAAATAAGCAAAGAGGGACAACACAGGCCAGCAAAAATAAAGGTACTTCAGTAACCAACCATTACGCACTCACATTTCAATCAAGTGACGTGATCCTAATTCCTGATACGACTACAGTTGGTTCCACATTATGTTTTCAGGAAACTGACGGTATGACGCCACGTTTCCTTCCAATACGAGTGTAAAAAACACGTAAATATCCTACTCGCAGACTGTAACGGTTACTGTGTAGAATCTACTAGTGTGATATCCACATGTTTTTGCACTCGTAGTGCAAGGAAACGTGGCGTCATATAGTCAGTTTCCTGCAAACATAATGTGGAGCAAACTATACTCTTCCACTGGCTAAAGTGACTCACTGAACAAGTTATTAAGTTATAATTAGGGATGAATTTGACCGAATGTACTTGGCCACAGGCAACGGAGAGGGAATAGAAATCAATACTCTAACTTTGAAAGAATGAATAAATGAATAAGCGCAAGTTGCTGTAAATAATGCTAAGGACATCGGAAATAAGCAACAACAAAAATTTGTGTGTTATAAATTTTTTGTATTATAAATTCAGGGGCAGGATAGTTTTGAAAACAAAAATACGTGGAGCACTGTGTATTAAACGAAGTTGAATGAACTTATTTCTAATTTTTTTACGATATTCAAATTCAAATCATGGGTTACTGTAAGGTTGCTAAGGAAGTAGACGATTAGTTTCAAGACAAGGCTCA
>JAHWFP010019489.1:0-13167 GCA_023313725.1 Lithobius niger
TTGGCACTTAAGTATGTACTTTAAGCTAAGTGGGTTTCAAGACTACCACTGTTACTCTTTACGCTTTAGTTTTTTTACCCTTCTTTCTGTGAATTACGTCCCAGTAACAAGACATGCGGCCATTCCTATACGTTAATGATAACAAAGCTAACTGTGATACTCGCAAGTATCTTTGGACAAACCGAGTTGTCGTATACCATGAAATGCACTTTCTGATGAGGTGGTCAAGGCACCTAATTTACCTACGTTTGAACGTAGACTGTTCAGACGTGACTTAAAAAGGTTTTTAATGTGCTTTTAAATTTCATTTCACGGATTCATTGCCTTCTAACTGTGTTCATATGGCTTTTTTTTAATGTTTAAAAATAAAACATATGAACACAGAAGGCCGTTGCCTTCGGGAATCAGTGAAATGAAATTTAAAAGCGCTTTTTTTATGTTTTTAATTTTTTGTTTACTTCTTTATTGTCTTCTTACTGTGTTTTATTATTATTATTATTAAGCAAACGTTGATTGACTCCAGTTACTTTCTAACTGTTATATTTTATTTATTTATTCTTTAATTCTCTTGTGACCTCAATATTATTGACCTGATCTGCCTTTTGTGTATTTTATTCCTTCCCATTACAATTTTTAAGTTTGGCTGGGGGTCAGATCGATAGGTCCTTCCCATTCATGCTTCATATGCGACAAAGTTACATTATTACCATTACATAGACAATTTCTCAAAATAAGCCTGATAAAAATCTCGAACACACTAAAATTGCTGAAAATGTGTTGGCTACTCATTTTCACTTTTTTGCCCCTAACAGACCAAATTCCTGGGCGCCCTACTTACCTTCCAAAGGTATCAGTGCTTTTCGACTTAAGTTTCAGATTCGCGCCAAACGGCTTTGAGTTCTCTCTATTTCTTTTATGTACGTGATCTCTATATTAAGAGCCGGAATTTTAACGGCTGAACGGGTGGATTTTTTCTTTAAGTTGTCTTCAGTTCAGCAAAGCGAATCACGGAAGATCCCCGGCTGCCATATTGATCCCCAGCTGCCATTGTCATTCTCCTTCAAGATAATTGGCGACACGCTCTGACTTCAAGTCGACTCACCCAAAACCGCCCGGCGTGACGAGAATGCTTGGGTTGCACGTGACTTCGATAGGAAATGGTGCAACTTAAAAAGAAAATAAAAAGAAAATAATGAAAAAAGACTAAGGAAACTGTGAAGTTATGTGTCAAGTAATTTCGCACCGATTTCTTCCTGTGCACTCCTACCAATTTTGTAATCATGGTTGGCTTACCTGGTAAGGAATCTGCGGAACTATAACTACTTTCCGGAAAAAAGCTATTACCAGGTAGCTATCAACTGGTAACCATTTGAGGACCCCCATCTGTTTAAAGATAAGAGAGACAGTCTAGTAAATGAAATGACAGTTAAATTGTAAAGTTTCTGCACGTTCTGTCCTGGAGGTTTCATTGCGGACTTCAGCAGAACCAGAATGAAATTCCAGGAAGTGGCGGTTCGTGTTAAGTACTGGTTTCGGGGAACGCTAAGTGTCTGAAACTGACGCACGACGCGGTACTTTATTGGCTTATGTGACACCACGAAGCTTGGTTTTTGCTGCACTGAAATCCCTTCATATCCATGAAGTTCAGGCAGCAATGAGAAATGCTCCTGTCACCAGCGTCACATTTCCTGCCTAAACGTTGCTGTAAATTTGAAGATTGGACGAAAAATGATTGAACATGGGAGGAGTGGGGGCAGTGGTTGGGGGCACCGCGCACTCTCGTGCCCCCGCGGGGGGGGAGGGATATTGAGGAGGAGATAATGGAATATATTGCGAGTTACACTGTAGAGTACACCATAAACGCGGGACTGTTTGGATTTATTGGTGGATTCTGGTCTGTTTCCCATGGCGAATACCAAAGGATGACCAACCTAGCAACGTGCGTCATTGCCCTCAAGTCATAGCTTACGAGCGTTTGTTGGGTAACAATATTACTTCACGGAACTTCACAGTCAACGCAACTTTCGTCATCGCAACATCACACTCGCTGAAACATTAAACGCCATCTCATTAGACGCCACCTAGGTGGATATATTGTATACTTTCGACAACCCTTTTTTTTTTGCTGTATAGGCAGTGTTATGTTGAAAAAAATGTGTAAGTATACGCTCAGCGATGGTTGTACCCATGTTCGGTTTGTCCCTTTTTTCAGTATAAAGAACGTGTTGAATCGTGGTGGTCAATCCTGAAAATCGTGGTGGTCAAATCGTGAAAATCGTGAAAATCGTCAAATCGTGGTGGTCCTGAAAATCGTGATGGTCAATCCTGAAATCGTAAATTCGGTCGTTGCCGATACTCAAACGTCACTGTAAAAACGTTGAGTGTTTAATGAAACGAAGTCCTGTATTGCCTTCTAAAACCACTAGTCTAGTCCAACGCAAAACTCGCAACTTTTTTTTTTGGCACGTAATAAATTGTATGTTGTTCCGGTTGGAATGCCCTTAGTTCTGAGTCAGTTGATATATGAGTACCGAGGGAGTTTTTCGTAGAATGTTATATATATATACACACAGGAAATTCAGGCGTTTATTAGGAGACCAAATTAAGGTTGTATCTTCGGGGCAGCACGCTCCAAGACGTTTGTATGACCCACGACTCTGGCCCAGTGTTAGTGTCTCACAATCCTTCCGGTAGCCTTCCACACCAATTGCGGTAAATTGTTTATTATTATTAATTGCTATTTGTGTAAATTGTCTTAACTCGTATGCCTACAACGTCAGTGAAGCTACATTTTTGGTATTTTTCCAGGTGTAGACCAGGTGTATTTATTATGAGTTGTAAACAAAGCCTATCTTAAAACAAAAAATGGAATTTACTCCACTTATTTACATTCGTATTGGCTATATGAACTATTTAAATTGCGCGCATTATAGGCTGTTGGATTTTTATATATGTTCATGAAACTTTTCCTATAGACGCTATTTTTTCTTGTTAAATAAGTACTTCTTTAAACCGTATAAAAAAAATTTTTTTTCATGACTTGTCGTACAGAGCCCGAACGATATACATATAAAGCGGCAATAATTACATACACGTTACCTTTTCCTTCACATTAAACAAAAACTAAAATATTTACGGGATACATTGTTCAGGCATTTCCTTTAGAAGATTAAATTATCTTTCCAAACGATAGGTCGCAAGATACGATTGATCAATTAGTTCCGGAGATACACGAGATTTAGTATATTGCATGGTCGTCATTTTGAGGACGTCATAATGTGCTTTCCTTCAAATTATGTAGAAACTAATAGATTTACGGCCTACATTGTTCCGGTATTTCTTTTAGCAAATTAAATTACCTTTCCAACGATAGGCCGCACGAAAAGAGTGATCAATTAGTTCCAGAGATAATTGGGAATTAGTTTATCGTACAGCAGTCATATTATGTATTTCTTCAGATTAAACCAAAACTAACAATTTATGGCATATATTGTTCTGGAATTTCTTTTAGCAAATTAAATTATCTTTCCAACAATAGGTTGCACGATAGGATTGATCAATTAGTTCCGGAGATAGTAGAGATTTAGTACATCGCGTGGTGGCCATTTTGATGACGTCATCACGGCTATATGTGTCACTTCCGGGAGTGTCTTCCGGCGGATTTGTAAACTACAACATGTGAACAGCTTCCATGTACAATATGTAGCTTGTTGCCGGAACTGAAATGTTTTTGCACTAACAGCATGGACTAATAATGCTTTTTGTTAATATAGTAAAGTACACAAGAACCTTTATCTCTTTTTTCCCCCATTTTTAGTATTTGTCCTGGTGTAGACCAGCTGTATTTATAATTTATTATGAGTTGTAAACAAAGCCTATCTTAAAACGAAAAAAGTAATTTACTCCGCTTATTTACATTCGTATTGGCTATATTGAACTATCTAAATTGAGCGCATTATAGGCTGTTGGATTTTTCTATATGTTCTTGAAACTTTTTTTTTCATGATTTGTCTTGCACAGCCCGAACGATGAAACGCTTTTTGTTAATACGGTAAAGTACAAAAGAATCCATAACATTATTCAACGATGAATTCTATAAAATAAATTGTTCGAGAAACCAACTGCCAAGGCAATTGTGGACAATTCAGCGACATCTCTTCATTTTCTGTACACCCCTTTTATTGTAAGCGTGGGTGCATAAAGCAGTCTGTATACCACCACTCAAATCCACACCCGCACTGCATTCAAAATGCATCCATTTCCGAATTTTTACGTGGAAATGGCAATGTATGCGCATTTAACAAACCCACAAATGGCTACCATACAGCGGCAAAAGCCAAAACTTTTTATCCACCGGAAACCCTCCGCGCACCACGAGAGGGCGATTTATTTCGCAGTCATGCGCGCAGCTGCGTCGAGCACCGTCTCTGTTCGCCTTTTGAAGCTCTAAATAGCAACGCAAATGGCGCAGAATTTCCGGCGATTCTCCCTCCAGCCAAAGCGGCCACAATTGTATCAGCAACTGGTGGTCCTAACTGAATGCCGCTCCGTGTTCATGCAAGCACGCGATGCGGCGAGGCTTCAGGTTCACTGGCAGTTGACGTCAACACGTGCGTGCGTGCAGTGAACCTAGCGACAGAATTCGCCAACTTTTCGTCAAACCGAACCAAAGAGTCAGCGTCGTTCTTAGTTAGCATTTTCCACGATCAGCATCCTTCCAGGATCATTAAAGTTATTTGCCTCTTTGTCCTACGAACCCCCCAAAGGACGTCTTCTAATTCAGTGGTGACCACGGGAGGGGGGGGGGTGAGGGACATCTCTCGTGGCCATTTTTTTTTGAGGGGGAGTCCCCCCCCATTCGAAGGTTAAATGAAAACTAGAACATTGCTACTTTAGGTAGCAATATTCAAGTTTTCATTATTTTAACGTCCAAAGTATTATTCGGTGCGATTAACTTGGCGAATGTTTTGGTGTGTTGATATCACTCCTTTGAAGGGCCAAACCATTTCGGAACTTGGCGGTCCCTTCTACCAGTTTTGGTTTTTGATATGATATCACTTCTTTTTTTTTTAATTGTGTATTAGACTCTACTCAACGAGCCTGCAGATGTGTAATAAAGTACCGCGTCAACAATAGCTTGAGTGGTAATTTTTCTAATATTTGAATTTCATATCAGTCATTTGAGAGGCCAAACCATTCTCAACTTAGTCACGTCTTTACCAGTTTTTAGTTTTGTTTTAATTTTTTTAATTTATTTTTAATTTAGTTCATAACACTCCTTTGTGAAGCCGAGCCATTCTCAACTAGGTGGTCTCTTTACCTTTTTTTGGCTTTATTTTGACATTTTGTTTGTTTTTCGTGAATTGGACGTAGACACAATTTCTTTGGCAACGTTGCTTAGATTTGTGACGACGCACTAGCGTGCGGTAAAGGGAGTTGTTGTTTTGTGTGACCGAACTGGTCGTTTTGACGCGGGAGGCTGTGTTGCTTGTTGCACCGTGTGGCGGAAAGCGATTGCTGTCGGGTGGTGGTCTGTGTCTCTGGGTGTTTGTGTATGTAGGAGTGTGTGGGTGCGGGGGTGTGTGGATGTGGGTGCATTAGTGGCAGAGTGGACAGCATTGGAGTTATTGTTGTTAGGAGTTAATTTAGTTCTTAAGGTAGAGTAGAACGTGAGGGGTCAAGCCCGTGTTAAGCTCTCGTATAAATAAATCAAATCACATCAGTATAAACGTTGTCATTGTCCGAACTTTGGCCGTCCAATCAGAGACGATGCCGACAATACTAACAATGGTTGTAACAATACTTTTGTGTTACCGCGCCCTCCCACGCCATTCCCGTTACACCCCCAGGCTGTAAACCATAAAAGGAACGCAGTTCGTAGTGTACTGCATTCATTCGTCAAATTTCATAGCTGGAAGTCTTCCTGCTATCTCGGCATAGGTGAATAATCACCGATAATAATATGGGAATTAACATGGTGAAGAGCATACTAGAAGCTAGTAATATTAAGGAAAATTGGAAATAAGCCAACAGCAAAAATCATACACTAGAAATAACGTAGTTCAGTAAGCCACCTTTATGCACTTACGTTTCGTCGGAGTGGCATGACCCGGATTCGAACCGGCTACCCAGTTCGCCCCCAGATCACTTAATCGCTATGACCACATCCTCCGCTGGCATAAAGATAACTCACTGAACCCGTTATTAAGGTCACAACCGTGACCAGGGCTCCATTCGACCGAAATTCATTCGGCCATTGACAATCGTGTTTTAAGCCAGCATGGTGTGTTTTTGTTTTCGTGTTGGCTATTTCCTTTGCCTTTATGGGCGCCGCCATTTTACATGAGACAGTCAGGAAGAGGTTGCCTTTCGCCTCCCGTCCCTGCCATTTTTTTCCCCGCTTCTTTGTGTGCCGACTGCTGTGGGTCTTACCGCTTGGACTCTTGTTCTTGTCTTTGGGTTTTGGGCTATTTTGGGTTTTTCCCCCCTTCTGCAGCGATGGAAAAATTCCTTCTTCAAACCTCGCATGGTAAACAAAAGAGAAAGGGTGGAGGTGACCGCCGCCAAACAATCTTTTTTGATTCCCATCAGACGCCACCACTTAAAGATGGACAGGCTTTTAGCACTCCTCTGGGAGGACCACCACTGTCTACGTCTCTAACGTCTCCATCCTGTTTCCTTGGAGAAACAGCCCAGCATCCTTGATATATGTAGTAAACTTTTAAATCACTTGGAAGTTTCTACCCTTGAAAAAGATTTGGATATCGGAGAGTTTAATTTAAAGGTGACTGAGGTGCTAATTCAAATAACTGCCGCATTGGGCAAAGATTTTCTGTTTTCAAAAACCAGTTTGAACTGTGGCCAAAATATTTTTCGACATACAAACCTGGCATCCTGGGCAAACTATTGGCAATTGCTACTTACATCTACAACATGTTTTACTTTCCATATTGGTATGCAAAATGTGTGCCCGGCGCCTATTTTCTTGACACCCTGTCACTTAAATCGGTTGAGGAAGTAAAGGACCTCGGAGTGCGGTTTACGGAAAATTTGAAATCCTCCCTCCAATGCTAGAAAATCTCCGCCCTGGTTTTCAAAAGGTCTGCTATTTAATAAACAAATGCTTTACGTTCGGCAGTAATCATACTAAGATTTGGGGTTTTTAACGTTTTTGTGAGACCTTTGCTCGGATATGCTATCCCTATTTGGTCTCCGAACTTATTGAGCGACATCAACTTGATTGAATCAGTACAACGTAGATTCATGAAGCGCCTACACGGCTTGAGGGATTTAACATATTGTGAGCGTCTGACTCAGACTGGGCTTAAAGTTCTTGAGCTACGACGTATTAAATTTGGCCTAGTCCTCACTTATAAAAATATTGCATGGAATGTTAAAAGTGTACCTCCCCGTCTTTGAACCTGTTGCGGGGGATATGGTCACGCGTTGCCATAGTTGGAAGTTTGCATCCCAAACTGCACGTACATCTACTCGTCTAAATTTTTTTTCGGTTAGGGTTGTGATAACTTGGAACGCCCTTAAGGCAACAACTGTCGACCAGGCCACAGTGCTTGGTTTCTGTCGAATGTTAAAGCAGGAGAATCTCCAAAATTTCTTGAAGTGAAAATTTACAACCTAGTTAAAAATTCAACTCGGTGTTAGTGCCTCAACACCCTTCCGCAGACCGCCCATGTTCTTGTCGGAAATTAATTAACTTATTATTATTATTATTATTTAACCACCCAATCAACTGACACAAAACAAGAAATCCTTGGACCAAACTTCAAAGACTCCGGACCGTTTATTTAGTATTTATAAACGCTTTGGCGTTTTTAGAAATTTTTACTGTTTAAAGTGCCATTTTTATAGGTCCAAAAATGACTTTTTCTTCCAGTTGGTCAGAGTGTTTTTGAGGTAATTATCTAGAATAACTACTTTGCAAGCTAGCGACTTAAACTACCTATCGATTTCTTTTGTCGTAAAACGTGCGAAAATCATAACAAAAACGTGCGCAAACGCTTATTTATTTTTAAAAAAATTATTAAGACACGGTAAAACGCTACTCACAACACGCTAGAAGCGGCCGCTATTCAACGCGATGATACCGCAACATAGAAAACCTGATTTCGAGCAGAACATCGGCAAACGGAAATTACTTTCATTTGCGACGCGACGCAATAGCTGAAGCAGACGAGAATTTTATGTTTATATTTTATTTTTATGCCAATATTTCTGTACAGTATGAACGATGTTCGCAGGGGCGCGCTTCGCGCGTGCTATTATATACATCGAGAATTTGTGTAATCAGAAATAGTATGACGCAAGCATTTGTGAAACAAGGAACAAATTATGTCACTTCCTTGTTTCACAAATGCTTGCGTCATACTTTTTCTGATTACACCAATTCTCGATGTATATAATAATGCGTGCGAAGCGCGCCCCTGCGTACTGTGATTCCGGCCCCAAATATCACTGTCTGCCTTGGAAAGAGACAATTTTCGTTAGTAAAGTTCTGGGCCAAATCAGGTTTTCTATGTAGCGGTATCATCACGTTGAATGGCGGCCGCTTCTAGCTTGTTGTGAGTAGCGTTTTAACGTGTTTTAATATTTTTTTTCTAAAATAAATAGGCGTTTGCGCACGTTTTCGTTATGATTTTCGCACGTTTTACGACGAAAGGAATCGATAGGTAGGTGAATTAAGTCGCTAGCTTGCAAAGTAGTTATTCTAGATAATTACCGTTTTGACAAGACCTAAAAAATTATGCCCCTTCCCCCTTCGAGAGGGTCTAAAACTTCATGAACCTTCCAATTCACACGCCCCATCCCCCTTCCCGGCGATAAATAATGACCGATCCCTTAGCATGGTGACAACTTGACGATTGTGTCTTTTACTGCTAATGCAGTTTGGCTACGACAGAAAATAAGACAGAAAAGGCTAAAACTTCGTTTGATCAGGAGACTTTGGTTGTCTGACAACATAAAAATCACTACTAGTGACATAGCTTAATAACGTTTTCTTGTTGAAAAAAAAAAGGTGTGAATAGCGTTGATATTTGCCTAATTACTAGCTAGTAGTAACTACAGAATTTCACGAAAATAGATTCTTCCATGCGGTGCATGTGCTGAAATTTTGTAATTGGTCGTGGTACGTTTTACCCTGGACGTGCCTTTTGTTGGTTTGGGGAACTTTACACTGAAAGCTACCAATCAATATCAGTACTAGAAGTGTAAGGGTAGAGTTGCAGCATTTTCCTTCAATAATACAGCAATGAACAACATATATTGCTTACAACAGTGAGCACGAAGATGTGAGTTCAATTCAGTTTATTAATGGAGCATTAACCACAGCGAATATTAGGCCCACTGCAGAACTCAACAAGATCATGCAAGACGCGAGATTAGATAAGAATTATTTACAAGAGCCTACTGCGGTCTGCGAACCTTTGCGCTTTGTCTAATAAACAAGGAAGCCAATACTGCACAACAAACCACACACACTTGTATACACGGAAGCCAACGTCAATCCCGGGACAGAGGCACAGAACCAAACAAAACCCAACGGTCAAGACGTGGGTACGCAGCACGTCAACAACAGCACGAATGAAGAATTGTTGAACTTCCCATTGCTAAATAATGCGAGTTCGTTAGACTTCTCAACAAAAACACACCACACGTACACCTAATAATCGAATACTAAAGCCCCCCCCCAAAAAAAAAAAATGCCCGTAAAACTGGATTGTCAGTTTTTAACTTCGCAAATATTAAGGGAAAAAATGGATCTTATCAATTTGGACTGAAAAGATGTTATATATCTCAAAAACAACACTTTTTAAGGATCCCCACCAAGTTCTTCAACCGTCTGAAGTGTGGTATCATACGCCAAGTTTTTTTTCGCCAAATTGATCCCACCGACTAAGTCTTCAAATGTTAAGAAATGTTTGAAAATTGCACAGTAAGCTACTTTCAGATTTTTCACTTAACCTTTGAACTATTATTACTCGGTGGGATTAACTTGGCGAAAGAGCTAGGCGTTTGATATCACGACTTCAATCGGGTGAAGAGTTTGGTGGGAATCTTTAAAAAGTTTTGTTTTTGGTATAGATGCAATATACAAATTTAGTAACTGTAGCTGCATTGTCGTGCCCCATAGAAAACCCTATGAGTGTTATTAAGGACTGTTCTGTGGGAATGTGGGGGGCCAAAAGCAAGTGTGCTGGTGAAAGATTTTTAGAATTTCCTTGTGAGAGACGAGTAGTAACTGACTGGCACGAATCTCACAAGAACGTGACAAACAAGCCATTTAAATTTTGTTACGGTTCTTGTTCACACACACAAACAAAAACACACACAATACTAGACGAAGAGCGGCAAATCACTGCTGCAGCCAACGACACGGCCATGTGGGAAAGACGTTATACCCAGAATTCACAACGTCTGGACGCGACGTCTTTCCAACATGGCCATGTTGTTAGCTGCAGCAGTGATTTTAGTACTGTGGGTTCTTGTTTTGTGAACAAGATGCGTAAGGACTGAAAATTTAAATTGCTTGTTTGTCATGTTTTTGTGAGATTCGTGCCAGTCTTATTGGTACCGGAAGTGTGATGTGCGTTGGCTTTCGCTTGTGCAAGCTGTGACGTCCCAATTTTGCAAGGGTGGATAGCATTTGGAGGGATGCCACCGGGGTCGTTTGGTTTTCACATTTTTTCATTCCCGCGTTTGATTTTTTTTTTCACAGTTTTTCGCACACTAATTTTAGACATTTTCACATTTTTCGCATATTTTTTGACACATTTTTTTGGAATTAGCCTATTTCTGAAGCACGAAAACACATTCAATGGTGCGACGAGTTCGGGTACGTTGCATTGTGGGGCATCTCCTCGAACAAAAGAACAGCGACATTCCCACAGTGCAAGTCACACTGCCATCTACCGACAAAACAAATAACCTGGCTCACTGCCAACCAAACACAGGTAGATGAACTCCTCAAACTGAATTTTATCTTCGCTTAACCGTATAGCGGAGTTACATTTATTTATCGTTTGTTGCTCGATGGAATTTTTGTGAAAAAAAATCCAAAATGTAATATATTTTCACCAGTTTGGCCAAATTTTCACATTTTTCACACTTTTATTGGACATTTTCATGTTTTTCACATTTTTTCACTCGGTGGCATCCCTGCATTTGATAAATGTGGAATAAATATGATTTTCATGTTATTTCTTAAATGTCGTACTTGTAATAAATACTGAAGATCTGCAGAGAAGGGGTGCTACTTATGGTTACAACCCGAAGGGGCCAACGACTACGACATCAGCAGCCGGCATTTCATCAAACGTCACGGAGATGGTGATTGACGACTTCCGGTGGTTTGGTCCCAATTCCGTCGGTGATTGGCTGACGAGGGCAGGTCGTCCATCATTAGCCAACGATTGCGCACCTATTTTCCAGCAATTGCGTTGAAGCGATCAATGCGAATTGGGGGTCATTGGAAATCCGCAGGTGTTTGGGGCGTGGGGGCGTTGGGGCGTACATGTTGGAGAAGGTAGGTAGGTGGTAGAGACATGTATGGCGAGGGGGGAAGTGACGCTGTTGGCTGATTCGATTCGACTAACGCAAATAACTCATTCACGTCCCAACTGAATTTTCTTCATCACTTTTATTTTTCCTCACGTGCGTGTTGGTTCAACTTCATGACCCACTCAAAGCAAACCAGATAGCAATGACGCAGACAGGTACTGCAGTAGCTCTATGCTCCCCATTAAACAAATTTCAAGCTTTTCTGTTGGCTGTTACAATGAGGAATTAAACTGCGTCTCGGGTTTCGTAAGCAAACGTTAGTAACTACTCAAGGAGTAGACGATTGAATTCAAGACGTAGCTTTAACACAATTCACTCCTTATTGCACAGTTAGGGAATTGTGCACAGAGTAGTTCATGTTAGGCACTAAACTCAAGTTGCAGCTAAGTCTAGTCCTAGCAGAGTCAAGAGAGAGCAGCCTTTCAGTTATCTCTCCAACACCAACTGGCCCTTCGGTTGTTCAGCCTTCAGCTTTTATACTGTGGATAACAATAGAAGTTGCCTAAGGCATTACGTCACGTGACTGGCTAACAGGTGCGATCCGGCCAAAACTGGTTGAACAGTGGGGTCGGCTCGCTACCCGGCTGTTGGCGTTCGGCCAAGTTCTGCTTTAGGCAGAAGTTGGCAGGGTGCACAAGCAGCTGTATGTAACGACAAGGCGCACCACGAGTGTTGGCTCGTGCGGCGTCTTACTATACGTAAATAGCCGGTTACACATTTACTATTAAAGACTGGCCTTGTGCGAATTCAACACGCACTAATCTAAGAAACGAAAGAAAAAACTACTGCCCCGACTGTATTCGAACCCAGAACTTTCCTCTTACTAGGCCGGATTTTCTACCACGGTGTTTCACGCTGCCCTTTAGGCACTCCTTTCAAGCTGCACGATAACAATGATTTTAAAAGCAAAAGTCAATAGGGTGAACAAGCATACAATAAAAATGCGACGTTTCGAGACGGATACGACTCTTTCTCAAGCAATACTTAGCACTAGGCCAAAAGTCAACACATGTTAAACACACAGGGCGAAACTACAAAGCACAGCAGAAGCATACAACTTTAAAACTAAAAAAGAGCCTAACCCAGGGTGAAACCTGGCAATAAGGGCCACAGACATTACTTCCTGCAAATGCAGGTCATAAGTGCAGGAGAGGTGATTGCTGGGGATTATAAGTCAAAGTCCCCTGGTAAGATAAAAATTTTAATTCCGAGTCTGTGCAAGATAGGAATACATTCGGATAACTGTTTATTTTCAGGCATAAGATGGTTATGTACTAGGGGCCGTTGAATAGGGAACTTTGTCTTATAAACGCTAGCAATCACCTCCACCAGCACTTACGACCTGCATTTACAGAAAGTAATGTCTGAGGTCGATATTGACAGGTTTTACCCTGGCTTAGGGTAGATTTTTCTTTTTAATTGTGTGCTTTTGTTGTGTTTTTTTTTTTGTTTTGTTTTCCTAGTGTTTTTAACATGTTTTGGCTTTTAACCTAGTGGCAAGTATCGCTTGAGAAAGAGTCGTATCCGACTCGAAACATCGCATTTTTATTGTATACTTGTACACCTTATTGGCTTTCTACTTTTATTGTA
>JAHWFP010019490.1:0-12503 GCA_023313725.1 Lithobius niger
CATCCGTTTCTAGCAAAGAGTGGCGCACGAATAGGGACTCGAACCCTAGACTTGTGCATTCGGCCAGGGATGAATGGATGGGGAAGCTACACCCGTCCCTGGCAAAAGCCTTAAGAAGCGCTTGCCGACCAGGCTTCTTCTTTCATTCTCGTTCTGCATCTGTGCTTCCCCTTCGGATTCGGGTTGTGTGTCTTCTCGTGATGGTGCTACAACCCGACAGTCTTTGCGTAACGTGTCGGCACATGACTAAATGTGACATTTTCGTCCCTGGTGCGTTGTCTGTTGTGTTGGACTGTGTGAAAGAAGGAGTCACCTTATACCTATCCACAAGTCTTCGCGTCTCCCTGAGACCAAGATGGGTAGGGGCCTTTGTCGAAGCATGGGTCAACAGGGATCCTTTCATGACAATCCAATCAATGCCCCATACCTTGTCTCAGTCACAGCAACGAAACAGCCAGTGTGCCTCGTCCGGTGAGAGACAGACCACTCGGTGTCAACCTCGCTTGTAGCAAAATTCCCACCTTTGATTACATCTTCCCCTCACGGCTCCTTTCCACGTGTCCAGGAGAGGGGTAAAGGACCACCTCGAAAACGATGTCTTCCAGGTGAAGCCCTTCCCCCGATACACCGTCAAATTGGAGACCGGCTCATGAGCCATGTGGCAGCGTTGCGTGCATTCACTTCTTACCGCTTTTTCCTCGACATCATCTCAAGGACCTTATTCCGTCGTTCGTGCGGCCACCTCCTCTTGCCAATGCAACCCACCCCATCTCCTTGGATCCTGGAACGCCCGTTAACCGAGAAGTATGTCTAAGAGGGTCGTGTACTTCTGGATAAGGGTGCAATCCGACCATCGCCCACCAATACACCAGGACTCTTCAGACAGTTTGGGTGAAACCAAAGCGCAGCAGGGGTTTCCGTCTCGTATTCAACCTCCGGCACCTCAACACTTTCATCAGGACGGAATATTTCAAGATGGAAACCCAATCTTCCACCAGAAAGGCCCTCCAACTCTGCGACTTCACTCACGATTGATTTGGAGGATGCGTACCTCCACGTGTCTCTCCATCCATCCGTGTTCCACCTGTTCTTCTTAGTGTGTCGATCAGGTCTTCCATTTCGCAGTGCTTCCATTCTGGCTGTGCACTGCGCCCCATATTTTCACTGTGCTGATGTGCCTGATCCTGGTCTTGCTTCATTGACAGTGGATCCTTTGGTGCGTACCTGGACGATTGGCTTCTTTGGAACATAGATACAGATTGCTTACTTCTGGAGAGTGGGGCGTGCACCCGGATCCTGCGAGTGAACTTCAAGAAGTCGCGTCTCCACCCGGCCCAGCACTTCGACTTCCTGGAAGCAGAATTCAACTTACAGGAGCTATCATTGTGTGTGTCCCTCGCAACCCCGCATAGATCACCTGCAAGCTGTCCATCCGGGTGCAGGGATGGATTCCCATTGCTACTCTCGAACTTTGGCTTGGGTTGGATGGGGAGGCTTCACCCGTTCCTAGCAAAGAGTGGTGCACGAACAGGGACTCGAACCCTGGACACGAACATCTGGCCGGGGATGAATGGATGAGGAAGCAATTCGTACTCGTGGCTGTCCAAATGCGAGACGTATACCAGCGACTGGTCTACCCTCACTGGCCAACTCAACTTGTGTGCTCAGCTTGAGCCCCTAGGATCTCCCGTTCACTGGTTTTGGAAGGAGGTTTGGAGACACCGGGTATATTGAGAGGACAGTATATCTCATCTCACGTTCCCTTGGAGGGACTGTGCTCGTGGGGGACACACGCTGCACACAGGCTGGGGTCCCTGTACACCCCCTCACCTGTTCACTGATGCATCGACAACGGGTTGGGGAGCCCACCGGGGAGACTGGCAAACTGCAGGGGTGTGGTCTTCGGAGGAAGTGAGCCACCATCAATGTTCTCGAGTTACAAGCAGTGTGCCTCACGTCACATGGACTCGTACGATCAGAGGTGCCACCATAGCAGTGCTCTCGGACAACACTTTGGCAGTACCGTACATTCGCCAAGGCAGTTGCCTCTACTCAGTCTCTCGCCTCTTCTAGCTTTGCCTGGAACTATGGGTCAATCCGCAATCTGGACGCACTGCGGGTCCCCTGCACGCGCGTGCGGATGAACTCGCGAGGTGTGCTCAGCCCCCCACGGTCGCGTCACCCCTCCCCCAGCGGGTTTGCCCCACCGGGGGGGGGGGGGCACCGTTAGTGGACCTGTTTGCAATGTGGGCGAACTCTCACCTTCCTCTAGTTTGTATTCCTCTTGCTGGATGGGAGAAAGCCCTAGCCACCGATAGTCTCAGTATTCCCCTGGGAGGGGATGGACGTGTCTCCATTTCCCCCGTTCTGTTTACTCCCGACTATGATAAACAAGATTTGTGGCTCTCGGCGGGGGGGGAGGGGGATTCATTCTGGTGGCACCGTACTGGGAGACTGCACCTTGGTTTGTGGAGTTAATGAACCTTGCAACGGCAGACCAGATTCCTCTGCCCTTCCTTCCGGACCTCCTTTTACAACATCTTCACAGGTGGAGACTGAGAGTGGAACTCTGTAAGGGAACTCTGTGCACAAGGCGTCCTTTCGTCCCTCAAGACTGTTCCTTCTGGCCTTGTCTATGGCCGCCAGGCAGAGGGAAATTGCCACACTTGCGAGGAGAAAGGAATACTTCCACTACAACAGCAACCGATGGAAGATTTCCATTCCTCCCCCGCCCAATTCTAGGGCGAAGACCCAGAAACCCGGCGAGGCACAAGGCAGTATCTCCCATCATTCTTACTACACCTTTACCATCGATTTGTCCGGACTGCATCAAAAGGTTCCAATGTCTGGTGCATGCGTTGAAGTTTTACCTTGCGGTTTCTAAGGGGGTCGTGGAATCTCAGCCACAGCCATCGGACCCTCCAGGTTTGAAGCAGGTGGTGGCCAAACTCATGAGACCATTCTTCGTGCAATTAATGAGAAAGTGGTGGACCTACTCCCTACCCCGTGGGTGAGCAATCGATAGCGAGGTGGATGTCGCGTGATCATCATCAGTATGCATATAGTGCTTGGACTCGCCAACCTGCCCACCAGTTCGGGCACACGAATTGCGGACGAAGACAAGTGTTGTGAGCGTTCATTTCTATGGACCCCCCCTTTGAGGAAGTCCTGGCATCGTATGAATGGAAGAGCCGGGCAACTTTTATTGCCCATCACCTCAGAGGCGAGGAGACGACTGGTGCAGACCGGCTTGAATCTTCATTTGAGCTGCAGTAAGTGTTGGGCCAGAAGGTATTACAAAGTGCAGGGTTCGACGCCCACCGTTGGTGCGACAAAGGCAACAAAACTACAGGTATTTTAGGACAGCAGAAGAGAGGCGTTTATCTCTAAAAATAGTTTTTATTTATCCTAAAATACTTACCTGTATGAACCCACCCTCCTCCCATGTTGAACACTCAAAGGGCCTAAATAATCCGGCTGGTAACTTGCGATTAACAGCACACCAGCTGAATAGAACTGCAAAGCCTGTTAGAAAATGAACTCTTTCCTATTTTACTTACACCACTTCGAACTGAAACTACTAAAACAACATTCTTACACAGGCACATCCAATAGACTGCTGTCCATAAAATGATCAGCTCTCTTGCAGAATTTATAGGTTCTTCGGTTTCAAGATCTTTGGCTCAAAAGAAATAACAATTACCAGGTATTCAGCAAGCGATTATTTGGACTTGTTTTGCAATGAGAAAACTCAAGACCACAACCCTGACACCACTACCATCCGAGCCATCTCACCATGGCTTCCAAGTCTAATTTTAATGTCAACACTTTTCCATTAAAAAACCACCAAATTGCTGCCTTAAGGGACCCTCCACAATAGACTGCGTTGGCAGACAAGAATGAGTTCCATAGACAACTTTTCTGTCACCAAGCATGCAAAAATATGTGGATATCATGCCTGTAAGACTAACTAGTTTCTGTTAAGTGTCGACGAGTGTTATACTTCCATGTTGTGGACTCGTTAGTGGAAGGAAACATGGTGTCGTACAGTCAGTTTCCTGCAAACATAATGTGGAACAGACTGTAGTGAAAACTTAGTCAATATTTCGGCACTGGAGGTTGTACAAACGGACTCTTATCACCAGAAAGCTTAAAGCTACTTTACAGCCTATGATTTGCAGTCATACTGTTTGATTGCCCTTGCGTCTGTGACGCGTATGGGCTTCTTTTCTCACTATTTTTTCTTTTTTATATAAATTGCTTAATTGCTTTTGGGGCGTTGCAGTTATTTCAAATAAATAACAGAGTTAAGATCATATCAGTGAGCAAGATACATACATTGATCAGTTCGGTATGCAGGTATTTATTTGCTTGGCATTGAGTTGGCGGGTAAAAGGCTGATCAGTACAACCTTTGACTCCTTGTGCAGTAATTTTTCTACATGAAGGAACCCGTAAGCCACCCTCAACCAAAGGTCATGGTTATGTACAAGCAAAAGATGTGATTTTGTTCCATCATCATTATAGCCGTAGGTTGATCACATAATGGAAAAGTAAAATGCGGTGGACACAACATACCAGTTTTAATAAATCAAATCCACAGTGTAGCCGGAATAAAGTTTTTTATTTTAATATCCAACAAGTCCATATCCAGTAAATATAAAATTTACTGAACAAACAGTTTTGTTCCCATTCGTTTATACCTTTCTCAAAAACATTTATCTAAAATACAGATATACATATTTTCACACAATTAAACGTTAACAAGACTTGTGCTGTGGTATTAATTAGTATTGAGAGATCTACAACTTTTTGACTGATATTGTATTAAGAATTAGTATGCATGATCCTTGATGAATAAGCCCTCATCCGCAGCAGCGCCGCCCACGCCGCCACCATATTTGCCTTGAGCAGCATCTCCATTTGCCTGAAATAAGAAATCACAAGTAATAATTAGCAAACTGACCATGCTAAATAATAAATTCATGAACGTTGACGAGTAGTTAATATTATTTAGTTAGGGACAAACGATTAGATTGCCAAGTAAGGTCAGTCAATGATGCATGGATGGAAGAAGTGATAATGAGAAATACAAGTCTCAGAAACCTTATCAGATAAAAGTCGATCATTTTTATCACTATCAGTCCTGCCTGGTCCATGAGATAATGATCAGGAGTGTAAGGGTACATCCAATGCTTGCCCACTTGTATAGGTTATTACTTACTCACGGAGGAAAATACGCTATATTCCAGACAGGCAAGAACAATTTAACGATTCTTGGCGAATTTTCGATAGGTTTTTCCATCCACAGCAAATTGACTAACCGACTATCATCTTCAGGCACGTAATAAAAACTCCAAACACTACCACCTATTTACAGTCCATTAGAATCAAAATTGGCGTTAACTTGGCCTCTGATATTTACAAAGTATATACAAGGTAGGTGCGTGACGCTCATGCACTGCTTCCGTTATTTTGAAGGCCATTTTTCCACTTTTTCCTTAGACGGTCTCTGAAAGGTTAGACGGTCCATTGATATTCATCAGCACGGCCTTCTCTCGGACGTGGTGTTGAATAGCCAGGGATTCATGGCTTCTCAGGTGTGAGTCTCTGCTCGAGTTTGAAACGAGCAACATTTCAGTTAACACCAATTTCGAATCTAATGGACTGTAAATAGGTGGTAGTGTTTGGAGTTTTTATTACGTGCCTGAAGATGATAGTCAGCTAGGTTTTTCCACCCACAGTAAATTGACTGTCGAAAATTCGCCAAGAATTGTTTAATTGTTCCGCATTTTTGCGCATTTTCCTTCGTGCGTAGTAATGTCGTCTGCTATGTTCCAGAGTATGAATCTAGACGTTTTTAAATTGTATAGGTTTCCCGATAAAACCAGTGTCAGACAGCGTTCATTGCTTTATTTTTATATACGACTGGCCGTCATTCCAGAAGCCGTGACGATGCCGACAGTATCTACATGTCATGGCCTAATTGAATGAGTTAACTCTTGTCAATTGGGTCTTGGCACATTAATATCAAAATTGTCGTAACTAACCTGTAAACGAAACCTGTCTAAAGATGGCATGCACTTGTTGGTACGTACCAGCCAGGCGGCTACCATTAGTGTTTTATGGCTTTAATATATTAAAAGCCAGAAAAAAAAAAAATAGCTTAGTTCTCGACCATTTTGCCCAATTTTAAGGCTTATTTTATTTTTTATTCTCACCCAAGTTTGACCTATATATTTTTGAAGGCTAAAAAAAAGTGAAGATGGGCAATCGGACTAGGTGGAGTGCAGGAAGGATATCCGACAGGGCTGCCCCGATTCTCTTCTTGGGGATGGAAAGGAGGGCTTGAGGAATAGGGGAAAAAACTGTCTGGAGGATACATGGACGGGAATGAGTGTACACTGGACCTGACGTTCACGGATGATATTGACATTTCAGGAATGGGGTAGGAAGGGGCTTGATGAGCTGTTGGTGATTTGCTGGGAATAGGGGATTTAAATGAAGGTGGCCTTAAAGATAAATCAGGGTACATGGTTTTTGGTCGGGGGAGGACAGTGGATGGGGAAAGGGTTGATGATAGGGGTGGAGGTATATTTGAGAGTTAGACTGTGCGTGAAACTGAACTATCTGGAGTTGATGGCGAAGAAAGTGAGGGGAAAGCGGGTAGAATTAAAGGCATGCTAAAAGAAGGTGGCGATGTGGGGGTACCACAGGTAGGAACTCTCGAGGCTAGTTTGGGGGTCGCTGTTCGCCTGGGAGGAGAGGAAGGGGACACTGGTCTATGAATCCAAAAGGTTTGAAAGCAGCTTGAGCTGGGCAGGTGGACTCTGGGATCGAATTACTTCACGGCTGGAGAGGTGGTGAATGTGGGTAGTGGGGCTTTGAAGCGAAGAATGCTGCGGCTAAGATCGGCTTACACGGAAGGGTTTGTGGCCTGCCGGGTATGGAAATCATTGGTTTGTAAAGTTTAGGAGTGTGACGGGGTGGTGACCCACAAAGTGGGTGTCACGCACTAGGAGGGAGTTTGGTGGGGAAATTCATTTGGGTTAGGTGGGGAAGGGAGGTGGGTTTAGCAGGTAGAGGAGGGATTAAGGAGGTGGAGGCAGGCCTTGCAGAATAATTCATCGGTGGGTAGATACCATGGGAAGAAGACTAGGATGAGGTGGGAAGGATGTTACCAGGGTGATTGGGCGTGTGATTCTATTTAGGGCGAGGGGGGTGGGGAAGCATTCAATACCAAAAAAAACTGTTGTAGAAGGACGTGGGCGAGGATGAATATGGGATTTGCGAATATGCTGAGGAGACCCTGGATCACAGAAGCCCAGGGAGGATGGAATACTGGGAGGACTTTAGGAGGATGGCATACTGGGGAGGGAGGCTTGAAGCGGCGGAAGGGTGATATGGGAAAGTGTTATTTTGGGTAGGATAGAAGTGTTCAGTTGTAAGTACTGGCAAACAAAACAAAACCGCCATGCTGAATAGTGTTGGGCGGTATCGGAAATTTTCGGTACGGTACGGTATCGGTATTCTGAAAAAAAATATTCGGTTATTTTCGGTATTCCGGTATCGGTATCCGCCTACCTGGGTAGTTGAAGCATACCCTCACGCCAAACTGCTACTAAATGATACAGGGCATACCATGCTGTTTTCCGATGTCTGATTTCAACATAAGTGCACCTCTGCTGCTACTCCGCCACTTGGATTGGAGTCGGTCTCGGAGATCGGGTTACAATTAAATCGTTGCTCGGAATAAACACCTCTTAAAACGAAGCATAAAATGTAGGAATCGACTGAATCTACTTTTACCAAATCCAGATAACTTACAAGATTGGCTGAATCAGATCCGGATCCTAACCGAATCCAAAAAAAACACACAAAAAAAACAAAAACATTTGGATAGATGTTTATGTTTTGTACAGACTAACTTCACTCTACCTGAATGATTTAGTCAACTTTAAAGACCGAGTAAATATTTTGCAAATTTGTCATTGGGTTTTCCCCCTATAACTTCTGAACAGTTTATGCAATCAATTTGAATTTAGCTCCATTGGAAAGCTGGTGAAAAAACGCTTCGAATGGTATATTGGAATGTCCAAATCGGCCAAAAATTGGTGAAGTTATTAAAAAATCAGCTAGAAACTAAAAATGTACGGTATTTCGGTATTATGCGAATACCGATTACGGTTTCGGTATTCAAAAAATACCGATAACCGCGGTAAAAATACCGATACCGCCCAACACTAATGCTGAACACAACAAACTTCTCTTAAAAGTCCTCTTTTTGTGTTCAGCGTGGTGGTTTTGTGTGTGGTGGTTTTCCAGTACTTATGTCGTTTATAAGCCACTGTAGATACCGGTTGCCGGTATTTTGTGATTTACGGCAGTTGTGGTGGTTTTCTTCTTTGGATACCCCATCCCGCAGCATAATCATCATCATACTGCAGATAGATGCAGACATAGAGATTGTTTTGTTACGCTAAAGTATATAGAGTTAAGCACAAACACCACGAAAATGAAAATGTGTATATCTGATAGTTGCACAAGAGCAGGGAAATTGTTGCACGTGTATACACGATTGTAGCAGTGAGAGTTACGGGTACAAAATTACTACACTACAGTAAATCATTTTTAAGCATAGTCGCCTACACTTAAAAAAAAAATCATTACCAGTTCAAGGAAATAACAAAATTTTCTATGTTTAAGGCTTTAAAGCCTAAAATGTTGGTTCGTTAAATGTTAACTTATTAATTAGGTTTAACCAAAAACCCATTTTTTCATTGTGCTGTATTACATACAGTGAAGCAGCTAACTTGACAAAATAGCTCATTTACCAACAATGAACTACAATGGGTTAGACCATGTATAAAGGCCGTTACTTCCAACACCAATTTTAGTCTACTACGGAACAGCTGTTAGTTATGGCTGGCTCCCAATCATGGCTACAACATGTGAGAGAGAATAGAAACTGAGGACATTGATATTTTTCGCCAAAACATGAGCATCGTCTTACATTAAATGTTGTGATGGGCTTGGTTCGTAGGACTTCTAATGGTAAAGTACGAGTCAAGTTTTGTTATGGCCCATTAAACTTAAAAACGTGTAACATTAATATTCATCTAGTCACCAATGACCAGAACATTCAAAAACTGTTCACTGCAACCATATTTTGCTTTTTCAGTTTAAAGAGTTATTTTTTTTAAGAGTCAGGCAGGTCATGATAGTTGAAATTTCAAATGTGAATGTTAGTTTTTTGGTGGGTGCCTACATGTGTGAGATGAATGTGAAACCACAATTTAGGGTTGAAACTCCCAATAGTTTAGGAGATATGCAAGGTTAAAGGTCATGGCGCAGAGGTGAAAAAAGCGCTGCATTGTAAAACGCACTAACTTCATGACTGGCCCACTTCCTACATCAAGACTGTGCCATTCAGATTCCACTTGGAATGCATTTTACCATTAAAACTGATGCCTTATATGTGTTTACATCTTTGGCATACTGTTGATGGAGGGAAATAAAATAAGTTTAAAATGCTAAAATTTACCACTGGCACGTATTTTAAAACTCCCCTACATCCCTACATCATGAGTGTGCCAAAATTTGTTCATCAGGCATCAACTACTATGAAGCTGTACTTACACTAAACACTGTTTACTTCATGGCATACTGGTGATTTTAAGAGTTTTTCAATTTTAAACTTAGTTTTTATACAAAATTAGCCTATTTAAAAAATTCTATTACTCCGAACATCAAGAGCTTACAAGCACACAAAATTACTTTTTGAGTACTTCTTTATATGTAGGTTAAAGGATAATCTGAAATACTGTGGCAGTCTCGTGCGCTGCCCATTTATAAAACTTTAAACTGTTTTTACACAAAACTAACCTATTTAAAATTTATATTACTCCTTACATCAAGAGCGTATAAGCATACAAAATTACTTTACATGTTCCTCTTTACATGTACGTTGAAGCGAAATCTTCAAAACTGTGGCAATTTTATTTGCTGCCTATTTTGAGAAGTTTGTAGTTAGCCTTTTTGCTGGGCTTCACTAATAAGTGTTGCTCTACTTGGAAACAAGAGAGTTGCCATAGCAACAATACGAGTCATCCTGGACAGCTCTGGCTGCTGCAGGCAGCTTGGGATGGTTTATCAGAGGTGCTCTGCTTTTGTTTGTGTCAAACATGACCCATTGTTGCTCAAAACTATTAGAGGGGACTTTTTAAGCACACAAATTAGTTTGTAATAAAATTATTTTTATACGATACGTTTCAATAAAGCAGCTTTCAATTTAAATCTGATCTTATTGCAGCCGAAAATATGAGCAATCGGTCATCAGTCAAGGCTGTCTAAAATGCAAGGCAAGCCAGCTGCCAACATTTTTTCAGAGTATCGTTTAATGTACATACAAAGAGGTACTCAAAAAGTATTTTTCTATGCTTGTAAGCTGTTGATGTAAGGAGTAATAAAATTTTTTAAATGCGCTAATTTTGTATAAAAACTAAGTTTAAAATTGAAAAACTTTTAAAAAATCACCAGTATGCCACGAAGTGAACAGTGTTTAGTTGAAGTACAGCTTCGTAGTAGTTGATGCCTCATGAGCAAATTTTGGCACACTCATGATGTAGGACGTGGGCCAGCTCTGGACTTAGTGCGTTTTACAATGCAGCGCTTGTTTTACCTCTGCGCCATGACCTTTTAACCTTGCATATCTCCTCAACTATTGGTGTTTCAGTCCCAAATTGTTGTTTCACATTTATCTCACATGTAGGCACCCACCAAAAAAAGTTTCATTCAAATCTGTGATATCAACTATCACAACATACCCATTTCTGCCTGACTCTTAGAAAAAAATGACTTAATGCTAAATAGCTTCAATTCAGAGTATAAGTTATTCACAATCTGTATCAACACCAATATATGATTAAACAAACGTTTTAACCGTACACAACTAGCAAACTACGATAGATTATTAGGTAATATGTAAACTACTACTGCACGTATTACTACGTGAAAGTCAAACTAGGATAGCTAGGTAATGAAATATAAACTAATACTCCACGTATCACTAAGTGAAAATACTGAACGCCACCTCACTACAGACCTTATCGCAACTAAATTTAGAGCAAAAAATTAAGCAATACAGCGCTAACTACTAAGTTACACTTTAAACACTAGTAAAAAATAAAGCCATGCATACAAAGTTTTTATTTGGAAATCAACAAAACAGGGTGCCAGCATAGTCCATTTTATTGTAGTTTGTGCTGTCATTTTGTTATTAACACAACAGTTTATCAAATTGCTTTTTTGGGTAAAGCGACAGTTCCTTGATTAAGATTTTTTAAGCAATCTACAGGAATTCTAATTTAGTAGCATTTGACATTTGACCAGAAGCCATTAAAACTAACGGTACTAATTTTGCATTAAGCAACTTATTAGACCGATTAAGAAAAATTATACAAGAGGCTGGTTGGATGGCCCCCTGTTGATTGTAAATGCAATGTTGCAAATGATTAGTTGCAATTTGAGGATTGGGGCTTTTTGGTCACAGCCATCATTTAGGCAACTAGCACTAAAACGAAGTCACCATTGAATTTCGGTCACCATTTGGCGAACGACAACAGACATTCGTGAGTAGCCTTTAAGAAATACACTACAAAATAGTTTATTTCCAATTAAGACTTTGTTTTAGTTAACAAAAGTAAAAGACAAATGCAAATTGTACCATATAACCATGCAGCAAGCTACAGGCAGGGAATACTACTAATATGCGTGGGTTGCAACGAAGTTAGACTGGGAGGCTGCCAAACTTCCAATACTACCAGCTTGATACTTTCCTACGCATGCAAGACCGTTGGCCTGAAAAAAGTTAACATGAATGTATCCTGCATTACATGTAAACAAATAATTAAACAATTCATAGTGCAAACACAAAAACACTACCACTGGTTATTACAATACAGGCATAATTTTTAAAGGTTTATCCACAGGTGAAAACTCATTGGGACGTAATCAAGGTGTTCTCTAACGGGAGGTCTCGTCTGAACTTCAAAAAGTAAATAAAATTACTGTATTGGACTGAAGTTTGCGAGTAAGGTTTATTCTAAAACACCCTGTAGCTACATCAGTTTCAATTAGATAATTACGTAGATATCGAAATATTAAAAAGTAACAAATAACTTTATGTTGGCTTTTAACTGGTACAGCAACAACACACGAGCTTATTTTCCTAGCTTAATTGCCAGTTTTGTCTTTTAGTTTAGACGTTCGATGAGGACAAATGAAAAGTAAAATAATCTATATATATAATTACACAAGATCCGCAACGCAGCCATCTGCAGCGCAACAGGAAGCAGGACATACGATGCCATCTATAGACGGAACGGTAAATTATAAGAGTAGCCGTCGAGGCCAGCTGAGATAGTAGCTGCGCCCGGAACGCAACGGCCAGCAGCGCGAACATACGATGCCACCTACCGACCGAACGGCAAATTAAATGGGGGG
>JAHWFP010019490.1:12603-25951 GCA_023313725.1 Lithobius niger
GACGACGTGGAATGAGCGAGCGACTCCGCTAGTAATAATAATAAGTAGTTAACAGAATTGGCACGTGATATTAACATCATACACCCACGGGTAGGTAAAAGCAAATAAATCGTAGGTAAACAAGAACAAAAATTTTTTTCTCTCAAAGCTAACAATAAAACGTCTGCACTCTTTGAAGGGGAGCGTAAAAAGAAGCAAAATACTTTTGTAAGGCCATTAAAAAAAAAAGAAACAAGTTTCTCAAGCACCGACCCACCACCTTAAAGTTTCCGACGACCCCCCACCCCCCCTACAAATCTTTATATAGCTTGGCTTGTTGCACCAAAACCAAATTTTGTTTTAAACTTTATAATATCCAAGAATGAGCCAACAGAATGGAAAGACTTAATGTAATCAGACACTTTCTGACAACATTCATGTTATTTATTGCTATCCTTTAAGCAAACAAGGAGGGGTGCAAAAAAAAAAAAGAAAAAAGTAAAAGGAAAGCTTCACGGAAAAAATAAATTTATCCCCGAGAAAACACTTTTTTTAAAAATGGCCTCTAGTGGCTTTAAGATGACTTGGGGAAGGAGGAAGTTAAGTTTCCTGTATTTACGGCATCCTTACATTGCCCAACAAGTAAACAATGGACAACATACACTTCTGTATCTTATCCATTATTATTTATTTACCTGTGATTCTAATCCGAAATAAAAATTGACCAAAATAAATTAGTTCAGGCAGGAACACAATTTACAATCTCTTACTCTGATAATCTGATACGAAACCCCCTATTTTACCTTAGCCCTCTTCAACAGCTCGTCTTGTCCAGCCTTCACATTTTCATCTTTTCCACTCCATGCCTTGAGTACGCTGGCCTGAAGGGCACGGCCATACGAGAAGGTTAGTGCCCAAGGTTTGCGTCCTGGATATTTGTTGATGGCATCCAAGTTGACGGATGCTTCCTCCTCCGACTGTCCACCAGACAAAAATGTGACTCCTAAAAAGAATCAGTCATTCAATCATATTAAAACTTCAAAGACATTTAACCCACTATCAAAAATTACATTGGCGCCCTTCATAATGAAAATATTAAGAGCAGAATTTCGTAAAAATACTTTGTTGGACTTTGAAAATAACTATCAAAATAACTAAATTTTAAAAATAGATATTTGCACAAAATAAACCGTTAGGCTTACTTGACTGAAACGCTGTCTAATCACTTCGATCTCGGAAATCACTCATTACGCTCACTTTCAAAAACAAGATACTGTCAGTATCTTGCAAATTTTCGATTGTATTTTAACAATTTCATCAGGCAGGGTCAAGAAAATTGAGTCTTCTGGTTACACTTTCGTCTGCTTGCTTGAAAAGAACAGAACGTTCACGGCAAGCAGACAAGAATGTAACCAGAAGACTCAATTTTCTTGACCCTACCTGATGAAGATTGTTGAAATACAATCGAAACTTTGCAAGATACCGACAATATCCTGTTTTTGAAAGTGAGCGTAATGAGTAATTTCCGAGATCGAAATGATATTTGCAGTCTTAATACTCCCGATTGTTTCTACAAAATCGATAATTTGTGTGTTTTAGCACGAAATACCTTCCCTGATTGAATTTCCCCAAGACCAAAGGTCGAGGTAAATTTGCTGGAAAGGAGTTGAATGCTAAAACGCACAAATTGTAGATTTTATAAAAGCACACGAGTGGAATTCTGTGAGAATATTGGTTTTCTTTCCACAAAACCATTTTTACTACATTCAACACAAGATTTTATTTACGTATTAACATTTAGCCCCATCAATGTTTACGATGCTTTTGATGTTTACAATGTTTTCGACGTTTAGAATTTTACAATGGTTTGAATTACAGCGTTTTCCTCTTATCTGGCGTGGGGATACTAGCCCCCATCACATTTCGTCAACCAACCTGTAATTAGGTTTGCCTCGGTGCAGATGCTTCGTATTGCGCCTTAACGATTTTTAATGCAGCCAACGCACGTTAAATGCAACTTGATTAAAAATCAGTATTCCGTAATAGTCCGACGCTTCACGAACGTGACTTCATTGCCCATAATGAGTATGAAAGTGAATCGCGTCATTTAGAGATATACTGTATAGATGTATGGTTTGTTTGTTGGCAACCATTCCGAAAAGAATCAAGATTTGATCTGTATAATTACTGAAGCAGAAAGTTCTGGTGCAATCTTTTTAGTGTAGGTCGGCATCGTACTTATTTTGCAGCAAGAAAAATTCACCAAAATCCAATTTGTTTTATCGCCCCCCATTAACTGGACTTTATGTTGCTTGGTACACCGAGCATTAACGATCATGCTCCGGGTTGTTGCTCTGGCTCAGTACAGCTAGTGCTATGTCGGTTTTATTTTTTACGAATCGGTTCGGTTTCTCTTACAAAGGAAGCCTCGGTATCGGTTTCGATTTCGTTGTTTAGCTGATAAAAGACATTTTTAAGTCGCACACATCCACGAGTGATGCTATGTTAACGTTTTCGCACGCGCTTCAGTTTTGATAGATTGTTTTATCCAAGAACGCTAACTTCCAACACACTCTCGCATAAAACTTTGGGAGTTACTGTTTTTTAAATGCTTTATTTTTTAAATTGTAATTAGTAAAACGTACTTATAATTTTTATTGGCATTTGCATAATAATCTAGTTGAAAACAAAACTTCCAACTAAGTGATCGATGCACCATTCCTTGTGAATTATTCGCGAGTAGCAATCTGTAATCCGCTACGCTGACCAAGATGCCTACCGATCGCCAAAGATGTAAACAAGCACGTTACGTTTGGGGAAATATTTAATCCAACTTACCTTAAATACCTTTTGCGATTATATTTGGTGCTTATGCTTTTTGCTTAACAATACAAACGTTGGCACTGTGTTGTTGACTTGAGCATTCACGAACGAGACGAAATTCCTCCCGTTCGTTGTTGTTGCAGTCACCATTATTGTTTGCTACTGCCATTTCGGACAAAGCCGTCGATTAGTTTGTTTACAATATTATTTTATTTATAAAAGACAACGATTACTTTTCTTATGGTTAAACATCCCTGCAAAGACACGCACATATGTATGCAAAGTTGCCTTTTAACTTGTTCATAACTGTTTTAAAAAAAAAAAACCGGTTTTTAAAAAACGTCCAATTAGGTTTCGGTTTATAAGTAAAAACCGAAACCGCGGTTCGGTTTCAGTTATCGACACAACAGCACTAAGTACAGCCCTATATTTCAACTACTTACCAGCTACTGCTGGTGGTACAGTCCTCTGCAAAGCCTCAACAGTTGCACGAGCATTGTCAACAGCAGAGAACTTGGTGGGGCAGCTCTGTCCTGCAGTCACCATGTTGGGCTTCAGGAGAGTTCCTTCCAGGAAGACGTGGTGGTCATTCAAAGCCTTGTAAACGGCAGCCAACACCTTCTCTGTCACCTTCTGGGCACGCTGCAGATCATGCGTGCCATCGGGAAGGACTTCCGGTTCAACAATTGGAACAAGACCATTCTGAAACAAATTAAAAATACCGTTCAGGGTATCATACGTACAGAAAACAATTTAAAGCCATTTCACAGCCAATTTGACCAAACAAACTTCCGATGTTTTGCTAAACTGAAAATTTATTACAAGTGAAGTTGCCTTTTTTTGAGGGAGAGGGTCGTTGCTTCTTTTTTAAAGTTCAGGACCAAAACACACACAATTTCAGAAAAAGAAAATACCACACAAGTATTCCATGTGAATTTTCGATAGACTGGTAACGTCTGTCCTAATCAGGCACTCTTGAAAACTGTTGTTTACATTCTCCTCATCTTTGAGTTCAGCGTTCCAATATGGCGTGGCCTCCAGTACTTGTTGGGCTTACCGTCTCACTGATCTGTAAGAATACTTGAAAATTCCGCCCTCAGAAGAAAACGGATTCCGGGGTTTGTGGGCCCTGTGTGTTCATAAGGTACGCCTTTCTCCCTAAATGCTGCTGGAATGCGACTCCAGTCCTCTCAGATGTATGTCAAAAGGGGAACTTGATTTTAGCAGGGTGGCTGTTCTCTCCCATCCTATCGTATGTCTAGTTTCTGTGATGGGTAGCAATGCTGTTTTCTTTCACTCCATTCCGTGTGTCGGCCATCTGCCGTTTTACCCTTGCTCGGACACCTTTCCTTGATTCACCTATATACATACCTGTCGAAAATTCACAAGGAATGGTATGGTATTCTCCTTTTTTCTGAAATTGTGTGTATTTTGGTCCTGAACTTTAAAAAGTGTGATGGATTTTCAGAGTAAAAAGCACTATGGAATTTTCAGATTCGTTTGTTCTATGTTGGCTGTCCTGTACGGCCCAAGTTTTACATTAGGCCAATGGTACGTGTGAAAAGGGAACCCCCGTGTTCCTTCCACATTCACTCATTCAAATTTTATGTTTTTTTGTGTTCTGTTAAGTTCTGTATTTCTTTCTCTAAGCAACGCAGTAGGAGCAGCCAACCCAATGGCATAGCTAAAGATTCAGATTAGTTCTTTTTAGTAAACAGTAGCTAGTAGACTGCTTATGTTTAGTCGCCACATTACTATTTTGGATCGCCCATAAGTACAATTTATAACGGCTAAACTCCAGTAAACGGCTACAGTAGTGTACGAATGACGTAGTATAATTTTCCAGAGGAAAAATATTTAATTAACACAACACCACCAGCAAACTTCCAACACATAAGCAGTTAAATTTTCGGAAAACAGTTTGTGTTTAATTGAATATTTTTCCTCTGGAAAATTATACTATAACAATTTGTAATTTCAAAAAAATAAAACCATCCACCTGCAAATTTTGGAAAAAGGTAGTAAGAAAAGATATCAACATCAACGTCATAAACTGCTTCGAGCCCAGTAACACACAAATCGACAAGTTTGCTGAAATTGGACTGAACTTACCATCTGACAGACAGTAGCATACCGTGCCAGAACATTAGCAGTCTCCAAAATAGAGAGGGGAGATGGAGTATTGGGACCAATCTTCAAGACGCAGCGCCATTTAGCAAACTGGCAACCGTCTTTCTTGTACTGTGCACATCGCTGGCCAAGGTCATCCAACCCTACGTAACAAATGAAAATTCTGTTAAAATACCATTTTCTATAAAAGAAAAATTACAAGAAATCTATAACTAACACCAGGCAATCGCACATTATCAGAATCTACCTAACTAATGTCTAGTAGTAGTAGACATCTTCACACCACTTATAACTTTTAAATTAATATTATTGTTGCTACTGCCGTAATTGCTGCACATTAGGGATAGTCCGATATTGATATCGATCGGTATAATCTGTATTTATCGGTGTTTTTGCCATATCGGTATCGGACCACTGTAAGGCTTCCGATACAGATATTCGTTACGCCAAGAAACGGAAGTCTTCCCTGCAAAACTGACGCCAAGCACGGCAAAAGCAATAACCAAGTGAGAAAAGCAAAGCCATTTGCTCAGTTTGTAATGAAAATGTAGCACGTGACAGTTCCAATGCTCTATGTTTTACACCGACCAAGCTAAATGAGAAGATGAATGTACTGAAGCCATAAGTAGGAATAAGATTTAAAATGCTGTTATTGCTGCGCAGAACTTTTGGATAAGCTCAACAGTTTTGGAACCCATGCAAAACCAGAAACTGAAGTTGCAGTTGTATGGAATTTAAACTTTTAATCGTGATTTATTATTATTATCGGGCTCGGATCGGTTTACCCTTCATCGGTATCGTATCGCATCGGTAAAAAGTCATATCGGCCGATCACTACTGCACAGTGCATATTCCACTCTAATAAAGCAAGCATCCATCCCTTTAAAATGCTTCATGGTGAATAGTGGAATCATAAAAGTACTTTTTTTTTTACTTCAAAATTAACTAAAAGCTTCATAAATAAAGAAAAAGTAAAGTATATCAACTTTTTGTACAATGCCATTCACTATCAGGATCACTCCCATGCATTTGCCACCATCATTTTCCTATAATTTGCTCCTAGGCAGTTAGCTGTCACACTATCTAGAATGGAAGAGGAGCACTTTCGCTGCCGTTTCAGCATGCAATTGCTTCCAATCCTGTAGTTACAAAAGACTGTTAGAAATTAGTTTAAACCGAATAATGATGGCTTTTTGAGGAGGAAGTGACTAAAACTCAATTTGTAAATAAATTATAGAAGGCGCTGAGTTAACGCTAGCTAGAATGAATCCAGATCGTGTATGTGAATGATCGCATAATTACAGACTTCTCCATGGTGCAGTAAAAGCCCATCCAGGTAGGGAAGGATTGGGAGGGGGTGGACATCTTTCTTGGGATTTTTTTTTACTATGTAACCCCTGGATTCCTATGCATTTGAAGGCGTTTCTTTGCAATACATTAGGCCCCGAAATATTTGTCTAATATTTTATTGCAGTGGCCCATGGACGTTCAGTAGCAATTTAGCAAAATGCAAAGGATGCAGTACAGGAAGAATGCCTTGCATGTTTATACTTTTGACACTGACAATGCACATCAGCAATCTAATAATTTTTTACCATCACGGTTCGATTGGCAGATATCAGTTTAGCAAGTAAGTTGTACGACTACGAAATGTAAGGGCACTCTGTGCTTACCTTGCGTTGTGACTTCTCCTTCAGTACCCATCAGGTCAACCACTCCTTTATCCACTTTGATGCCAGGTAAAATCCCCCGTGCTCTAAGGAGTTCAACAAAGGGAGTACCGTCATCGGCCTTCTGGTACAGAGTTTCATGATACAAGATCACACCGCTGATATTGTCACCAATTACCTGCGGGAAATAGATAAATAATAAATTATGAAATAAACTTTTTTTTCCTCAAGCATGCACAGCTTAGTAATACAGGTCCTCATGAAATTGTAAACCTTTACGGCAAAAATGCTTTGAGCTTTGCAAAGGATCGCATCATTGGAAATGAAACTAACATGAGCCCCCACCCCATTAAAAATTTATGACTTGAGTTTTAAGTCGATTCAACATATGCAGTCGGCCTAGCGCAGGCCAACATCAAGATTTTATTCAGTTTTAAGTCGATTCAACCTATGCAGTAGGCCTAGCCAACCTTCACCAATGTCGGTCACAATTAGCCACATGGCTAGGAAAATTCAGCAGTTGTCGACTTGATTTTTAGCCATACTGGCCATAATGGCCATAATGGCAACTGATTAACAAACCCTGATGCTGAAATTTTCATATCTCGAGAAATGTAATAGCTAGAAACAAGGAGTTTACGTCGTTGCGTGCAGAATTATAATGGCTATCCAACCAAGCATGCAATATATGTTACTAACCACTTAACCTGATTGGGAGAGTTAAGATTATTGAATACAATATTTAAACATTAAGTAGCACTAGCAACACACCTGCTAAAACTATTTCTAAAGGACAAGTACACAATAGACAATGGCGAGTGAAATTTAATATTTACTACAGAAACAGAAACAGAAACAGTCCACAGAAACGCAACGGCATAAATTTGTCTAGTCACATAGTATTCCACAGAAAAAATGCAAAGGAATTTGTCAAAGTCCAAAAGGGGAGTCTAGCATTCTAGCTAACTAATAAAGGATTTCTCTCTATAACAACAATTTTTTACACGGCGCAGCATTTAGCACCATCTACCATTATTTAGTTTTATCTAGCATTTGATTTCAACAATCGAAGGAACGTGCAAAGAAATTTCTTTTTATACAACATACAAGCTGCGTGTTTCCTTAATTATTGAATGTAAAATTGGTGCATCTACGTGCAGCAGAGGGCAAGTGGTCAAGGACGGTTAACGATATCACTGTCACTAGCCGGCACCCATCCAGCGGTTCAAAATCTGTGTTTCAAAATAGTCAATATAAAGAAAAAGCGCCTGTGATTACGTCAGGCGTAACTTTACCGCTTGCTCCCTGGTGCACGTGGATGCAACAACTTCACACGCAATAATTAAGGCGGTACATAGCTTGTTTCATAAAAAGAAATTTATGAGTTGTGTTCCTTCGCTTGTTGAAAGTAGGCAAGACAGAACTAGATAGGGGTAAATGGCTACGTATAGATGCTGCAGCCAATCATTTGGTGGCAAGTTGTAATTATAAATTTACTGATAGACACTAACTATCATTTCCATTGTAATAGGATTCTCGAAAATTGATCAATTCCTACACTATTCTAAATCAATAGAACCGTCCATTACGTAGCTCGTTTTCTAACCAAATTACACACCACTGGCTAGCTTTTACGCATTTGATTAGACTTGTCAACTTTACCTTGTCGGCAGTGAAGAGCAGCTGGCGATATTTGCGTCTATTGTCTTCAGTGTTTTCGACGCCAATGCCTGTGAAGCGCTTGCCAATTGTGGCTGTGCTTTCATCAGCAGCTAAGATCCCTTTGCCAGGTGCGATAATTGCATTGGCAATATCAGCCAACTCCTTCCTCTTGTCTGGGGTCAGATAGCTGAAGTGGGCCATTGTTCTAAAAATTAAAGATTTAGAGAACTTTATGAAATCACATTTAATGCTAGGCTAGATTCATGTAAAAAGCATCAGAGTTGGAAAAGTCACGCAGTCCGCGGAAAGGAAGATTTTAAAATTTTCGAAGCTGCTCCTGTGCTTCTTCTTCAGCAATTGCAGATTTTCAAAAATCATTGTTTCCACGGACTCTGTGACAAATAGGGATGTGCGATACTCGAAAAATTCGAGCCGAGTATGAAACTTGTACTCGAACTCTGCTCGCGTCCATACTCGAAAAACTCGAATCCGGCAAAAATGCGATAACTTCGTCAATTTTTGACCGATTTTGACATTCTGATATACCAAATCGATCGTCTCGACCAGAGCTTTCCAGTGGTGCAGATTAAAAGTCAATAATTGACTCCATTTTCAAGTTATATCCTTAAAATTGGAAAACCATGACCCACATAGTCAGCTAAGCACCATCTTTGCTCTTATTATCTTACCAAATTGAAGAGAAACTTGCAAACAAAATATTTTCATCAAATACTCGAACTCGGCTCGATACTCGATTCTTCTGTTGCAAACTCGGCTCGGCTCGACACTCGATTCTTCTGTCTTCTGTTGCAAACTCGGCTCGGCTCGACTCGAATTAAAATTTTTCTACTCGCACATCCCTAGTGACAAATCTAACTATCTTCAACGAAAAAGGCGGTTTATCACTAGTCCAAGTTACAGGCCTAGGCGTTCAAAACTAAGAGCCCGTTTTTGTATCACTAAAAGTTGAACAGAATAGACCGACGTACAGTTAGGATAACTTCAAGCATAGCGAAACCCCAACACACTTGCATCAGACCAAATACCACAATACTAGTCGTCATTAAAATATGTTTTAGGCTAAGTAATGTGAAGTGAAGCAAGAATGCAGCAAGGTATTTATCTTGGCTGCCGTTTGGGTCTATATCCCACCATGATTTTTTAAAACATTTTCTTCAGCTTCACAAACTTTTTAACTCTTTTGTGTTTAAGTAATAGTTATTGTGAGAAAGTCACGGTTACCGAGTATTATACCACGGCTGTGATGATTGGTGCGAGAGTAGGCAATGGGGGTTTGCCCACTCAAGGGCCAATCATTACAGCCGCGGTATACTACTCAGTAACCATGAATATTCCACCAACAACTAATCTATACCATGGTTGGAACGAAAAGTAAACTCGTATTTAATTGAAACGTTTGTTATTTTAAGAAATACGGTAATCAGTATATCGATACGAATTGAGGTCATTCCATTTTAGTTGATGGAGGGGGAGGTGGAGGTTGGAAGGACACATCCTTTGGCTGGTAAGCTCAAGTTTGTGGAGGGGAAAGGGTGGGAGTCAGACGGACGCATCCCTTGGCTGGTAAGCTGAAGTTTTCAGAGCAGAATGTTCGGAATGAATAAACTTGTATATCGATTTGTAAGGCAGCAAGGAAGAAGGATTCCATGCAGGGCATTCCGACAAGATAAGTAATTCTACATTTGTAGCCCTGAGAATTGTTTCAAGAAATAAGATATATGTATATCAGTATGAATGAAGGCCATTCAATTTTAGTTTGTGGAGGGGGGAGGAGGGTGTTAGACGGAGGGAATAAACTTAGGTATGGGCAAGAAATGTAAGAGTTAGCAGGGAGGGATAGGATATCATTCGGGATATTCCGGCAAGTTAAGTATTCCTTTTGTAGATTTTTATTGCGTTACGTTTTTGGACACTGTATTTGGTCGTTGGTGTGTGTCAACGTTCCCAGTCACATGATCCGAAAGTGTCAAAGTGTGGGGTTATCATAAAAAATGTGGTGTAACTTGATAACCCATACTTTTTGCGAGGATGTACACGGTTAACAGGATTTAACCTATTGATATTAGCATGGCGTTGAGGTCAGTGTGACGTCACAGCCGTTGCATAAGCATAAAGCGATAATATAAAATTGTGAAAATGATTTGGGGATATAGTGCAGTTCTAAGGCTGCATGGTTGCCGATACTTGTGGTTTCGGTATCGGCAACTTTCACTGAAATATTGATAACTCGGGAACCGTTCGAGATTACGACATGCAGTTTGTGGCATTTTGCTCAGGAATTCACCGAGTAGGCTATCTTCCTAGCCATCTTTCAACTGTTGTTACTATTTTTAAACGTTTTGGTTAGTTAGTAGACTTTTGAAGTACACTACACCACTGATAAAAAATTTAGTGATTAAATTTTGGATATCTGTATCGGTACCAGTAACAGCAAAATTGTTAAACTGGATTGGCATCGAATCGGTAAAGTTGGCATCGTTCACAAAAATTCATTAATTTTGTTACTGTGCAGCAATGTCATTAGACACAGGCATCATATTGACTGAAGGCGACTTCTAAGATTGTTGAGGGTTACATCTACGATTTGAAATAAAGAGCGATGAAGGTGCTTTCGTCAATTAGGCCTACAAAATGGCTGAAATGACAGCACTTAAAGTAACAGATTTCAATCAGATCAGTAGACACATTAATCCACCAACTATTTGTTAGCAAACCTTGTAAAGACCACAATCTGAAAAGTTAAAGGTAAGCCACATACAAAGATAAGGAAAGGACCAACAATACCTGTGGGTAACTTCTCCTACAAGCAAGAGTATTATAACTTACAACTAATGGTGGAGTACCAATGCACAAACCAAGCTGAAGACTTCCTAACAGCAACTGACTTCACCGTCCAATAAACCTGTAGTAATAGGCCTACCCTGTTTAAGGAAGTTAAAGACATAGGCCATTCCCTATAAGCTTAGCAACCAAGAATTAGTTTCACGATAGTAACTTCAACTTTCCAAGTAATCTTTACGAAATAGTCAACTCATGATGATTTGCTACTTCAACAACACGAGTTTACTCAACTCCTTTAGAAAGCCTTGAGCAGGAAGTGTTCAGTGCCATTAACAAATAAAAAATTAGGCTAACTGCAGCAGCTCAATTGCCACTTCCTGGTTTTCATAGCTTAAAAGAAACATTAAGACTTCTGAGGTTCAAATTTACAGGAATCCAGATTGCTTGTGGCAACAAATAGCGTATGTCACCAATTTGCCTTTTTAACATTCCATTTCAGCAACACCACATACAGCAACAATATCGAAATTTCGAGTTTTCAGTACCAGATGACAATGTCAAACTAAATTTGGAACCCCTAACAAAAACCTCTTGAAATAATTTCACGTTCTGCTCCTGCATGTTAACATGTAATGAAGGTAGCCCTAGTTATTTTTTAAACTATTAAAATGTCAGCCTTGTAGCTTACTACTGATAGCATATTCTTGAATTTGTGTACTACTGTTTTGATTTTTTGGGAGGTATTTTTAGCCTGGCCAACTACAGATGCATTAGTCTGGATATTTTAATTATTTTTATATTGTTTAACATTTTTGAACTTTTCTATTAACTCAAAACAGCTGTGGTTTACGAACAATGGAACTAAGGTAATATTGGCATCGGTACAAGTGCACGTCTTTAACCATCTCAGAAAAGCAGCAATTTCTGCCGATTTTAGCAGGCAACCATTTCAGGTAAGCATAAGAGCAGTCTAGCAAAAGTTACCAAAACTTACTCCTTTAAATAACCTTTTCTTTCTGATTAGGCTACACAAATGATTGCCCAAATTTTGTAGTCACCTGACCTGGCTTTAAATAAATATGCGTAGGCTAATTGTATAAAAAATAGACCAACATGGTTGCTAAGAAAGAATGAGGAAAAAGTAGTATTGTGCTGTGACGTCATACAAAAAGGATAGATACACATCGTGATTTGCTAAAAAAAAATAAATAAAAAAAAATTTAAATCCGATTCTTTTTTAAAATTTGATTCTTATTTAAGTTGCCCTAACTGATTCTTTTTCGTTTCGCCCTAGATTCTTTTTATTTAAGTCGGATTTAAACATTCCACAGGTACAGAACTACTGAAACCTAGTGGTCTTACGGGGCCCCCTGAGGTCCTTAAAGCAAGTGCCACCCCCCCCCCCCCCGGGCCCCTTAACTGAATTCTTGGACCCCATTCTGAATTTTATTTATTTTGCCCCTTCCCACACGAAAAAAAAATGTCTTGGGGCATGCCACTGATGTGGCATACTTGAATCTGATGTGGAGAATTGGCTTGATGAGAATTAATGGGTAATGGGCAAAATTATTTTACAACTACCGTTATTTTACTACAATCTAGTGTAAAAAATTACATTTTAATCCACTGTTAAACAGGAATGAAAGATGAAGTTAAGTATAGCCTAGGTAGCCTAAAGCCGTGTGATGGCACAATAGGAACTTGTCAAGAACAAGGCTTAAAATGCCCAACAAACGTAACAAAAGAGTTCCAAGTTTTAAACTAAGCCTCTAGGATGAAGTTCACAGAATCGCACTTTCCACTGCTCGATGAACTTTGACGAGACAAAGTACTCAAAAAGATTATCTTGTGCAATTTTATTTTCAAACTGTAAGAAATCATAAATGTTTCAGTCCAGAAAGGTACGCAATTTACAATAGTCCTAAATTAAAAATACTAGTTGGATACAAAAAAAAATTGGTAGCTGTTGCATGCAGCATTTTGTACATTAGGAAGAATTCCAAGACTCCATTACTGGTATAATTTCTTGCCACTAGATGCTGCTAGAAAGCAACTAATGGTAGTTTAGCTAACCTCCTGCATTTTTAATAAGTTTTAGTTTTCTTTTTGTAATATGCTCATCTTCTATATAAACTACTGTTATAATCAGACAGTGGCAAGAGGCGGTGCTGGAGTGGAATAGCACGATGTGCGACAATGCAAAATGACTACTGGTTGTGCAGATAATGAACCATTGTCAAGAGTGCGCAGAGTCAAGAGTGCGCAGAGTCAAGAGTGCGCAG
>JAHWFP010019498.1:0-19239 GCA_023313725.1 Lithobius niger
AGCACCTAGACTGCCAGTTTTCTAATATAAAGCTCTCAGTGGCACTGGCAGCTCTCTCCACAGAACATCATCGAATGTAGATTCGCATAACTGTATCTATAATTAGTCTTAATTATCGTCGTTATGTTAAGAAAAAAGGAAAATGATTGCAACATTTCGTTAAATGGCATTGCTACGGCATTGAAACGGCATTGTTACGCGAACTGAACCGATTATTTAAGTCAACTTCTAGAAATAAATTGAAAATAAAAAAAAAAGAGTTACTTTGGGGGTTGCCATAAAGACAAGCGAATAACAAAAATGGCTAGAAAAATAAACGGAATCGGCTTTCTTCATTTTGTCGACAAAACAAACATCGTGCGTTGTTATTAAATCTCGTAGCAGGCGGTAAGTTTCGATAAAGAGCTGACCATCTTGTTGTCGGATGCCATTGAATCCGAGAGTTTGCAGAAAAACAATTTCCGAAGTGCCGAAAAATTTCTATCTTCAGCTCTTTGGAAACTGTTTTTCTGCAAACGCTCGTGTTCAATGGCATCCGACAAAAATGTTCAGAATACACTTTTATCGAAACTTACCGTAAGTTACTGGGCGGGGAAGGGGTGGAGTAGAAATGCAGATGTGTCATTTCCAAAAAAGTCAAATGACAGTTCTTTTACAGTTCCTACCAATTCCCATTTATGTGCCATTCAGTTGCTAAGAATTAAAACTATCCACGAAATTGGTAACTTGGGTTTTTCTGCTTATAAGGAACTACCACCAGTTTTCACTTGTCCACAACTGCAACTTTTGCAATTGTGAAAAAGAATAGTCCTGAACAGTCTATTGAAAATGGAATTATATTCTTTTATACAGTGCTGTGCTTCTCATTAACGAAAATTTTGTTGTTGTTACAGGTGCTGCCAACAACAGTTCAACATTAGCTTCCAACAGTACAGACAGCTGGTCGAATCCCGAAGATGAAGTTTCTAATGCCACGTTTTCAGTTGGTGATGATAATACGACGTCGTGGTTAACGGGAAACTCAGAAAGTGAAACTGTCTCCAATAGAGGAACTGAACTAAACGAAACTTTGTCTGAAAGAGATGATGTAGACAGTGCTTCGATTGTCCCATCTGAAGAAGAGCCTCCAGTCTTGACATCAACCCGTGAACAAAATTTCTCGTTTGTGGATCATCATAACGATACGTTCTTAGATGTAACTGAACGTAAGGATAATGTTACAGATGTGGAACATGGTGAAGCTCAGAATGACACGAACATAGAACCAAATGAGGAGAGTGTTCATACTGTGACGGATGAGGTCATCGAAGTTGAAGTTGTCACCGAAAGTGCCACAAGCAGAAGCTTTCCCGAAACTTTTGACTCCGCAAGTACAGCTTTCAGTATATCGCCCGAATATGATGAAGTTGCAAGTACCAGCAATGCGTTAGAGACCAATGAAGCAAATTTTCATAGTAAAACCAAAGATGAATTGGCAGAATCTGATAATACATCAGTGGCTAAGACAACAGATGAAGAAATTGATGGAAATATCACTTCTGGTAGAAATTTGGGATTTGTAAGTCATCTGCCAATAGTAAGTGATTTATCCCGTAATACAACGTCAGAAGACAGTGTGACAAGCGAGTCAATAGAGAATGCAGTGTCTGAGGACTTTCATGACGTAACAACTGTTTCGTTGTCAGACACTGACAGAACTTCCCGTACAGGGCCAGTTGATCATCCCACCACTGTTAGTGATTTACTGGACAATACGAAGCGACTGGTTGAAAGTGACTTGAATGTCAACCTCTCATTGATGGCCCACAGCAATTTCCAGAATCACTGGACAAGTCGGGAAAGATCAGTTGTTGATAGATGGTGCATGGATTGCTTGTGTCAGGTAAGCAAATTGTTACTAAATCGGGGATACCCATTTGTGTTTGACCACTCGCAGATGGCTAGCGATTGCTATTTGTGCAAATTTCGTCCGGTATTTACTGTACGGAGTGAAATGCGTGGGATATGTTACACCTAAAAATACTAACCTTCTCAGTATTCAGTCATTATCCCTGATAAAAAAAATAGTGCTTACGAAATTATGTTATTTGAGTAAATCCAGAAAAAAATTCTGTTAAACAGTGAAAAGTTAAATAAAGAACATAAGCAGCCCACTGAAAAGTTAAACGCATGCATAGTGAGCTTTCATCGCACTGAACTCGTCAGATGGTCACTGGGAAGCAGTATGGTTCCAGACTGAAATATTGTTCATATTTGGGTGAAGTCCTGTTCTCCCGTCATGTCTTCCTCGTATTGTCTGTTGTTTTTTTAATCGTTCGTTGTTTCTTGTGGTGACGTAGTTGCTTGTTTTTGAATTGAAAGTAAGTTTTGGCAGGACATACAGTTCCATAGGAATACGAAATAAGTAACTCTAACTGCATCAATAGCCTACATTCTAGCGTTTCAGGGGTTACGTGATTATCTCGAGCATGATCAGTGTATTGAAAATATAACTTCGACTGGTGTCAGCATCAGAGCTTCCTCAGATCTAAACACCAACCAAGTTGCCGATTCAGATATTTTGACATGCAAACCAAGCCATAATTTAAAAATTCCATATAATAAGATGGATGCATTTTTAGTCGTGCATTTTTAGACACTGTCACCATAGTTGGATCCTTACAATCACTAAATGTTGTCTCACCAACACCACAAGTTTACAGAACTGTGTCTATAAGGAAACATTTAACTAAACGAGACATCTGTGATAGGGTACAGCACGATAGTCTTGTTGTAATTGTATTGGTGAACGAATCTGTTTATTTTTCTCTCTGAAGTTAAAATTCTGCACATTACAAACAAATTCGCTTGTATATTCGCGCTTTTCCTTTCATATATTGTTCTTTATACGTTTCATTTTGCTTTGCGTTCTTGCAGGCAGAAGCTATAAATTATCTGTCGTTCCAATATGACGACGGTGTTAGCTGCGCTGGCCCGTAAAGAAAACAGACAATAATGTGAGTTCAGAAGCGACTCGGAAATTATTGTTTCGTCAGAAGGAATTCTTTATTTTATTGTCACGGATTAACACGACTGCAAGCATTTACCCAAACGATGTCTGAGACAGCTAATCCAGGTAGCATTGCTACCATGGTAGCGGCACCTTTGCCATCGCGATTAAATTCTAGCTGCGAGAATTAAAGGTCAGATCGTAAACATGTCCCAATTCTTTTGTTCTGGTTTTGGTTTCAGCAGGAGCAGCATGAAGGCGTTCGTACCAGGTGCACCTCTGTTCAACATTTTATGTTCCCTATCGCATTTTTATTTTACCGCCAGTTAGAAATTTTGAAGTAAAAGACACGGTGAAGACACTCTACACTGATAGTGCACAATAAACTGTCTACTATCCATACATCCAAAATCTACTGTATCCTGGTGTGTACAATACCCAACGAAATCGCTATCATCTGACAAAATGCAACAAATTTTTTTGGTTCTTTATTAGTGCACTTAAAAACATACGTCCCATCAGACGATTTCGTAGTTTTACCTTAAATCGCCTATTAAGCGCCCACGGGCAGTTAAAATTAAGTGGATTATTAGTTTACTGGTTTATTCACTTTACTTTATTAAAAGCTTTGCTTTATCAGTTTGCTAGAAAAATTACGATCTAAAATGAGTGCAGGTCAGAAATCGTGACATTACCCAGTTAAATTCCCTCCCCCCTTCCCGAATTGGGGGAGTGTGTAACTAGGTAATATCACGATTTCTGACTTTTAAGTGTTTTAAGGGGGTGGGCCGTAGCTTTGCCAGGGCTGTTCACAGGCAGTTTACGGTACAATCTGGATACCAGAAACTTTGCTATCAGTGCGCACCCTTTTCCATTTCTAGATAGTGTTTTTATTAGGAATTGCATTCTCTTGTTTTGTGGTGTCAATGTTACATACATACATGCAGTCATGCATTGACATATTCTTCCTTGTAGGCTAGCAGTGGCTGTGAAAATCTGGACTGTGCCCAGGGTCTATGCGGACCTTACCAGCTATCGAAGGAGTACTGGGTGGACGCAGGAAAACCAGGATTCTACGTCAAGGGAGATCCAAGAGGTACATTTTGTGTTGTAGTTTTTTTTTTTCTTGTGTGTTTGAAATGTTTACGCATATATATATATATATAATATATAATATATATATTGCTCTCAGGGGTGACTTAAGAGCCAGGCGACCCGGGCTGCTGTTCGGGTAGCCAGTTTGCGGGGAAGGGGGAAAAGAGGGCAAGGTGGGAAATAGGACCAGTTTTTTTTTTTAATATTTTTAAAAAATAGTCTTTGTTGGAAAATATTAGTTAAAACATGCTGTTGTTAAACATCACAAAAACACTGTGCACCATGTGCAAAAGGCAGTACAAATGAGTGTGGGATCCGAAAAATTGAATGCACGTGCCATTTCGAAGGACGACACCAAATATGCTGTTGTTAATCATCACAAAGACACTGAGCACAATACTTTAATTAGCAGCACCTCTACTCTCTACAGTGAACCAGTTGAGAAGATTCGGCTAAACCTGGAAGCGTACGTTATCACTGCTAATGAACAAAGGGCAATAAATACGATTAAACATTTTCCCGACACGGTTAAACGGAAGGTCTCTTTAATCGTTTATCAGTCAACCAGATCTCGAGGAAGTGACATCACTTCCAACATAGCGTGCTCCTGATTGCCAAGATTCGTGGATGTCCCACCCTTGTGTTTTTATTGTTGTGAATTTCTTGTTTTTAATTGTAAGTATGCCACACACCGAACCTTTTACTTGTAGTACATCATTCTTAAAACTTTCTTATTTTGTTGAACAGGTGAACAAGGCACAAAATTATAACTGTGCTGAAAATTAAATGCTTCATTTTGCATGTCTAGCGAGTTTACTTAGGCCTCGTAGAGGGCCACATTTTATTTCTTTTGGTTATGTGCCCGATACTCCTCATTCCTGCGAATTTTATATACTCCTGGTAAAATGCAGGTAAAGTGAGGCATTTCGGAGCAAGTGACATTCCAATTCATAAAATTATTTTTTGACCTACAGAGATAGTCGGAGTTTCGATCTGGACGAAGTTATGATTTGGAGTAAAGTCATTTCGCTCCGTTTAGCTACTCGCACAATAAAATACTTCGATGTAACGTTTCCAGCAGTGGGTAGTAGCTCTTTACAGTCGCAATGGTTGCAACGTAACGCCACATAAGGGTTACTAGCTCAAATAGCGCTCACCGCTTGACAATGACCGCAGAAGCACAGACTACATGGCGCTGGAAATCGTAGCTAAGCCGGCCCACATTAGAGTTCAAAGATACCGCATATGGTAAACGTTAGCTAACACAATTTATCTTCACGAACTTCGCTCTCACTCGTTCTCCTTATTGTTGTTTGCCGGCCATTTTTAAGCTGCGTGGTCGCCACTTACGGTGGCTTATTGGGACACACAACAACTTTTTTCTACGCACACAGTACATTCTGAAACCGGAAGAAGATCACAAGATTACCATATATCGTCCTAGGTTGTAGTGTGTCTGTCTTATCCGGTGTTGGAATGCCGAACTTCCGGTTTCATAAAAGTTTTGTGCATGTAAAAAAAAAAGATGTTGTTTGTCCCATCGAGCAACGTAGTAACAACACGCGTTTCTTCCCATTTACCTCCAAACTTGTGCCCTCGTGATATGACACTTGCCGAGGTTACTTTCCATAGGAATATGCTCTAAGCTATGCTTAACCCAACGTCACAGCTGCGACAAACGAAAGGAATACAACATGAATTTATTAACAAAACAATTTCTGTGACAGTTGTAAAAAAAAGGGGAGGGGGGAGCTCAGAAAGACGCAATCTCTTTTATGTCAATGCATGATTAAATTTTAGCTTCAACTTGAAGTGCGATCATTGGGTCTTCCCAGGTATTGCTAATGTCTAAATTAACTTTTCCATCATTTTCGACTGTAATCACTTTGCCAGTACATTTCCCGTCTTCGAAATCACCAGATATGACGTCACAATATTGACCAGGAGGTAGTCCAGTCTGAAGAGTTGCTTTCAAAGGATAATCATCGTTATTGATGGCAAGGAAACCTTTGGCCCCACGTGTGAAAGCGATTTGGTTGCCTCCATTGTCCCACCAATTGTTAACATCCTGCCAAGCCACAACATTGCGAAATTGTACCATGTTATAGATCTGGCGCCACCTGTGTTCACAGACCCAACCGCCACCACACGTGTTGTCTGGATTAATGGTCGGCGAAACAATGTTGAAGTTTTCGTCGTGAGGTGGTCCGGACCAACTATTAACATCAGTGTCACCCTGAATGTTTCTCTCCCAAGTAAAACTGCTCATCACCCTCGGAACTCCGTAATTCCAACTCAACATGAAGGCATTCGCCATCTTGTATTGTCGAAATTCCATGTGGGTAAGAACTTGAGGATGGGCAGCTCTTTGGTTGTCGTGGTTATCGACGAAAATGAAGGCATCGCCATTTTTCACCAGTCCCCATTCCTCGCCATAGTTTCGCAGGTACTTTATGGGATTGTTTCGGTGAAACGCTTCTGCCATATGAGGTCCGAATTTGAATTCTGTGACTCTTCCGTTGATAACGTACGGGTCTTGGTCAGCGGCTGATGTGCCTAGGTCAGTAACTTCTTGGTAGATAAAGGGCCTGGCATCTTTCGGGAAGAAATCCGTGTTGAGGTTTTTCAACTTGCTGTAAATGACGCTGCAGTCTCCGGGCCACATGTGTTTGGCAGCGTCCACACGAAATCCAGCGACGCCCAAGTCAATGAGGTGATTCAAAAAATCTGCAATGTGGTTGCGGACGTAGTCCTTGCCTTGGTCCAAATCGTTCAGGCCAGCCAGCCGACAATTGTGAACCTGGAAAAGAAAAACGTACGTTACGGTGGGGATATCCAGTTGAGGGTTAACGTTAACCTTTTGGCTAAACTCGGTAATAAGGAAAAATGGTGATATCCATCACGAAATAAGTTGAGGGCTAAGCAATATTTAGCCTGAAGGTCGAGGACTAACTTAGCACTGAGCAGTTAGCCCCGAGCTGTAAAAAGCGGTGATATCCATCTAGTATTAGCGTTATTCCCGAGTTTTAACAACACATTAACAGGGCTAATTTAGCCTGATGGTCGAGGTCTAAGGAGTAAAGAGCTAACAAAACCCCAACTTAGTCATACATGGATATCACCAACTTTTTTCTCCAGTCCACTAACTCCCAGGTCGAGGGTTAGTCAGACCCAGGGTTAAGCTAGTCCGAAGCTAGTTTAGACCTCAACTGGATATCCCCACCGTTAGTGTTAAATTTAATTTTAACTTTTTGCAAAGGTATCAAAAACTCTTCAAAGTTATCAAAAATGCATGACAAAGCAGAGCCCACGGAATAGGTAGGACGTAACAAGTAAAGAGTGTGCTGGAAGAGTAGCATGCAACAAAGTCCACCCTGGGTAGTGTATGGAAGAGTAGCCTGCGAAGCTGGTGGCGTACGCAGACCTTCAAAACGGGGTGTTGGGGGCACTATTTTTGCAACCCTCGAATTAGTATTACTACCGCCGAAAGTATTTGTTTTAATGGCTTTGCCTTTTGTTGTAATGTGTTTTTTTCATAATTGTGTCTACCTAAAGGCCAAAAACGGAACAAAAAAGGCGAGAACGGGGAGTGGGGCGGGAGGGGAGGGATTGGGCATGTGCCCCAAGTGCCCCAATGTGCGGACGCACATGCACGCAGCAAAGCCCAGGTAGCACGTAGCAAAAGTATGTTGGAAGGGCAGCATGCAACAAAGTCAACGTAATAGAATGGATAGCATGCAGCAAGACTATGCCGCATAGCCCACACCTTACTTATATAGGCATGTAGCAGGAGTAGCTGTATGGAAGGGTAGCATACAGCAAAGCCCATAGAATTGTTAAACGTGTAGGGATGTAGCAAAGCACGTAGAAGTTGTAGCCTATAGGAAAAGAGTGCTAGGGTGGTAACCAGTACTGCAGGAAGGCCAACATGTGGTAATCGCCGTAGGTACTTTGAAAACGAGAAAGTTGCTGCAACAATGCAGTTTTATGAATTTATTTATTTATTTATTTATGAAACGTATATGAATTTGGAATTCTGCTTTTATTATGTAGCGTTGCCTTCCAAATCCTTCATCTTTCCGGGAAAATATCGGGGCTCCTCCATACTACAGCTACTATCCCGTTGCCCGTGAAGCGGACTCACGTGTTTGTCGAGTTGATACTACACAACTGTTGCACTAAATAACTTCCAGCTATTATACAATAATTACCTGATTATCAGGAGCCACTATTTGTTCGATATAACTACCCGAATTATCACTATGCACAGAATACTGGGACAGTTACCGACAAAGCACAAAGTAGCCGCCATTTTTTTTTATCGGTTCGCCCAAAGAAGAACGACAGGTAGGACTCCGTTTTCCGGATGTTGTCAAAACGTGAAATTAACTAGTCCAATTCCGGTTCAACTTCTTTTTCATACGGAAGCATAATTGGCAAGAATTCTTGATCAAGAACCTAGACCCATTCATATGCAAATCATAAACTGTTCACTACCAAAGCCTACAGTTTGCTGGCACGTGTTCTCATCAAAAATTATGGTTAATCGACTGATATTTAGGCACTTCCAGCCTGAGGCTAATAAGTGATACGCATGACGCGTTCGAATAAACGACTCAAGTGGGACGTGACGTCATTAGCCAATAGCCACGACTCAACCCCGACTTTCTCCCCGACTGTATTTCAAAAACTGCTTTATGCATAAAATGCATAAGCAGTTAAAAAGACTGAGAATCATCGAGTTAACGTCCTTCTCAACTGTTAAGGTCATCTCGGAACGGAAAAGGTCTTACTTGCTATGAATTTCCTTCTTCATGTGACTAACTCAAATGTATACACGCATTACTTAACGATGCCGTTTATAAAACGATGTAGCGATGCCGTTTATATGCCGTTTATATGCAGCGTTCTGTTCAGCACTATTCTTAAAACACTGTATTTCCTCGTTTTTGTTTCCAGTGTGTTAAGCAGCGAAATAAGATATATAATCTTGTTATACAGGCCCTATCATAAAAATTAGGGATGCACCGAATACAAAATTTGCCGAATACCGAATACCGAATATACTACCGAATAGTTAAACTGCCGAATACCGAATATTCGGCACCAAACAATTTACATATTCGGCCGAATACCGAATTATTCGGTTCTGTGCCGAATAATGGCCGAATAGACCGAATACCGAATTATTCGACCGAATACTTAACCGAATACCTGTAATTTAAACATATTTGATCATTTTTTTCTTCTTTTAGAAATGTCAGAAGACAATTCCTCACAAACCAAAAACTAAATGCCTAGCTAAACGTTCTTACATTCACACAACTGCATAAATTTATACTAAAATATATTCGGCCGAATACCAACTAATCTTAACACTATTCGGCCAAAAACCGAATATCATTATTCGGCCAAACTATTCGGCCAAAATCAGTATTCGGCCGAATACCGAATACTTGAATTTTTGGCCGAATAAGCCGAATACCGAATATTCGGTGCATCCCTAATAAAAATTAGGCAGGTTAGTGAGACAACCGACTTTTGAATACCATTTCTTACCTGATTTACGTCACCAAAATTTTCAATATTGCACGAAGGTGTACCACATCTCTCACAAGAATTGAAATCAAGACCAGAGTAGGGAACGCCATCGTATGTCCTAGCGCCTCCGTCATAGGTACTTCCCCCTGTGCCTCTGCCTTTGGATGTGTCTCCAGTCATGTGGTTTATAACCACGTCAGGATATATTCTGAAATTAAAAAAAAAACAAAATTAAAATGAAGGTATGAATTTCAAAGCTGCTCAAACGGATCATGGTCCGTCGATCGTATCACCGAAGGTGAGGACCATGGTCATGACTAAAGCACCAGACTTTATAACCCTCAGCACCACAAAAGTAGTTAAATGACCGAACGAGCGAAGCGAGCCAGTTTGAATGCTCGACTAAATTTGGAATTGGTTGTGTCTCAGAAGCGTGCACAGGGGAAGGGAGGGGGGGGGCACTGCCCCTGCCCTTTTTGGGGAAAAAATGCCCTTTCTTGCCTTTTTTGAAGAAAAAACATGCCTTATTTTGTTTTTCTGCACTTTGCAGCGAAGGGAAAACGCTTAGAGCCCTAAAAAGGGCAAAAAGAAAGCTAGGAAGGCTAAGAAAGGGGCCACAATTGCAGCGTGCCCTTTTATGACTGGAAGTTGCCCCTGCCCTATAAGATGTCCGTGCACGCTACTGTTGTGTCTGTTTGTCAGCGAGTTGTTTTGTTTGAGAGACTATTTCAAACTCGCAATTTTGTTCTGGTTTAGTTGACATTTTATGCGTGAAATGAATAAGTTCGAAGGTGAAATTCTTACTTCACATTTTCGGAGACATTCGGGCTTTCAGTTGGATAGATAGGCCAATTTTTTTAAACGTGACGGCAAGGAACCAGCTCTGTACGTCTATATAGTAGCCCCGAACACTGCAAGCAACACGAACCTGTTTGTCGTAATGTATACCGTAGGGAAAGTTAGATGACAATTTCACACGTTTTGGAACAACGCGGTCACTTCTCCCGTCATTTCAGAGGGCGGGGATACCTGCGTGGGGGGAGGGGGCGGGGATACCTGCGTTTTTCACATTCTTATTCTTAAAATAGGAAGCGAAAGTGGCGGAAGTGCACAGAAGACCGTTTCAACTTTAAGGAAAATTGGAAATTAGCCAACACCGAAAATCATACACTAGAAATAACGCATTTCAGTAAGCCGCCTTTACGCACTTACGTTTCGTTGGAGTGGCATGACCCGGATTCGAACCGGCTACCCAGTTCGCCCCCAGATCACTTGCATAGCGCCTTAATCGCTATGGCCACATCCTCCATATAAAGACATCGGTATAATCGGTATAAAGACAACTCACTGAATCCGTTATTAAGGTCATAACCGTGACCACGGCTCCATTCGACCGAAATTCATTCGGCCATAGACAATGGAGAGGGAAGACAAATCATACACTCACAAGGCTCAATAAAGGAGAAATACATTATTTATGTATGCCTATTTATTTTCTCCTTTATTGAGCCATGTGAGTGTATGATTTGTCTTCCCTCTCCATTGTCTATGCCGAGTGAATTTCGGTCGAATGGAGCCCTCGTCACGGTTGTGACCTTAGTAACGGGTTCAGTGAGTTATCTTTATGCCAGTGGAGGATGTGGCCATAGCGATTAAGGCGGTATGCTAGTGATCTGGGGGCGAACTGGGTAGCCGGTTCGAATCCGGGTCATGCCACTCCGACGAAACGTACGTGCATAAAGTGGCTTACTGAACTACGTTATTTCTAGTGTATGATTTTTGCTGTTGGCTAATTTCCAATTTTCCTTAATATTATTTCCAGCGATTTTTGTCTATTTATTTTCCGTTTCAACTGGCTGCGCTGATGAAAATACATATTTCTTACCTGACCCCGACTTTGTTGCATCGCTTGACCATTGAGGCAAACTCTTCTTCTGTTCCACTCCGCGTCACCAATTTGTAACTGACCACTTGATAACGTTCCCACCAGGGACGCTTGGCGGCGGGGGTGTCCGGAGGTGATACGATAATGGCATTTTCACTTGGCGGAGATGTCTGTTACGAAGCAAATAAAAAAAAAATGTTGTTTAAGTTTGAAAACAATAATAGTATTAAACTAAACCCAAATTGAAATAATAGTATTTACTGCAAAATAAATTGGGAATTGAGTCACTGACATTATGAAATGTTACCCTCCTGTTACCGCGAAGTTACGAAGTCATCATTGAAGAGAACTGGAGTAAAAAACGCAAACGCAAAGGTCCGCCTTAAATGTATTTCTGTAATCCGATCGAAATGGTCACGTGGACAAAACGGGAAATAACTTAGGCTGCCTGCTTATTTAATATATGAAAAAGGCAGAACGCGGCTGTGGTCCCATGAACAATTCGTAATTGCAGTTCGTAATAATGGTAAAGGATGCAGAAGTTTACGACTAGTAGATCAGAATAGTTATCTATAAATTACATTGCCTTTTCCGTCAACCATATTCCCAAGCTGTTCTCTTGGACAGAATTGATACGTAGTGGTGCAGGAGCGCATGGGAGCGGCGCTCCGTTACTTTTTTTTTTTAAGGCGGTGCGGCGCTCCGGTACTTATTCTCAACAAGAGCAGGCTCGTGCGGTATTTTTTTAATTTACTTATTTTTAGACTCGATGCAGAGTCTATGTGTTTACGAGCTGCCACATTATTCTCGAGTTATTCTCCTGTTACCTTAGAATTTTAATTCGACGATCAAATGTTATTATTTAATTTAGATACCTCGAAGAATTCTATTAGCTATAAGGAAGTAACGATGTTTTAATTTGCCATGAGATTTAACTAACTTCTCACACTGAATCTAACGTTGTAAACAATGGTCGTCAATAGCTGGTACCGTTGCGAAGTTGAAAAAAGCGACGGACGGACGGACAAAATCGTTGCAATAGTCTTCTCAGTCGGTAGGGCTGTACAGAAGACCAAAAGTGTACTTTACGTGGAAGTCGCTTGCTCTGCTCGCTCAATCCACGCACCACCGTGCTTCAGACACACGCATGTTTGGCTCCCTTTTAAAATCAAATCTCCATGCATCAAGTCAGTTGATACAACTAATGTTATTATCTATATGTGTTACGTTGCAAAATACGTCGTCCGTTTAGGTTATTTTTTGCATGCATCCTTCTCCAGATCATCTCATTGCGCAACTAATAGCTTCAAGACGATCCATGATTCATGTAATTTCTATGTACTGATTATTGTACTGATTATTTTGACGCAAACTAATTGCAAATGTTGCTCACAGTTCGTTCGTCACATTCCTAAGCATATCTACATTTCATCCACATCATTTCAAACTTACGATTTGTTTGTTTGCACGTTTGTACGTCTTCTCCTCCATAAGTAATCCCCTACGATAGTGAGAGATGAAAGATTGATAAAGCCAAGCGAAACACACATTGAAAAGGTTTAGGTTACATGGAAGTCGATCGCTTTGCTTGTTCAATCCACGCACCTCCGTGCTTCAGAAACAGGAATGTTTGACAACGTTTTAAAACCAAATGTATTGTTTTGATTTTTTCCATGCATCAAGTCAGTTAATACAAAACCAATTTTAAGATCTATATGTGGTGTGTTGCAAAATACGTCGTCCTTTTAGCTTAGTTTTCCGCGCATCCTTTTCCAACTCATCTCATGACGTCATGAACAAACATCTGCATGAGGGTTTAAAAAAAATTTTTGACGTTATTTTTTCAGGTTTTTTTGCGTTTTTGCGGGTCATAATATCAAGTTACAGCGATGAAAATAGGCTTATTCTGAGCGCAATTTAATTATCTTTCGTTTGGTCCTACTCCCATTTTTGTAGGTGCTTTGGTTCCAGAGGAGTAGAGGTACAAAAAAAACAAACAAACAAACACACATGCACATCATACGTCCTTAATGACGTAGATAAAAAACAATTGGAAAAGTGAGGATTTTGTATTGCTTTAAATACTGAAAATTATTTACCTGAACACCTCCGTATCCCTTGGGGCCAAGAAATCGTTCACATTCTTCAGCAATGTCATTCCACTTCCACTCAAACAAATGGACAATCGTGTGTCGGTTTACCATGTTCGGAGACTTGAACTGGTCATTATCCGCTTCGACAAAAAGGCCGATAGCCAAAAACGACAAAATTCCCAGCCACATCATTTTCAGGCGAAGCTTTCGCTGTAAGCTCTAAAAAAAAATGTGGCTGAAGTCTCGATTGTTCCGGACGCCTTTATAACGGAGGCTATAGCCTTGAAAAGGACGGAACAAACTTATCAGACGAAATGATGACAAGTTTCCTATCTATTAAAGTATGATTATGGAAGCGTGACGACAGTGGCTTTTTAAGTTCCGACTTTTATAAACACGTATAGATAACACGCCATTCCAACATGATGTTATACAACAAAGCAAGATAATTATTGATTGGAATTCTAACATGGCGCCAATCTTATCAATGTACTTTTTAAAAAATACGAACTTGACAATGAAAACTGTTGTTTACTATTACTGTAGAATGAGAGCATCGTGTTTGTCGTGTTAGCACAAGATAACCTTGAACGTGATTGTTCTGAATGACCCAAGACAATACACCTCCAATTTCACGCATCATTAATCTAGAAACACGCTAGTATGCCGCCGCCAAGTAGATGAGATTTAATTGTGGTGAGATCTTAATTGTTGTCATAATGTAAAAGGCGTTTCGTTGCATCAGCTTATTGCCTTTTGTAAGGCCACACGCCGGTTCACGGTTTAACAGGTTTCCCCATTACCCTGGTTCTTCCGCTGGGTATATGTATATGTATAACTTACTAAGCCTGATAGTAAGTTAGGTTAAGTTTTAGTTAAGTAAGTTAGTGTGAGCAGATGGAGACATCCTTGGCTCAATAAAAGAAGTAAGAAGTAAGGCGGCTCACTAGCAGACTGTGTCTTTTAACTGTAACAGACAACTGGTGAAAAACCCCTGTGGTAGTAATCTTTGTAAAATCATTGGAATCAGGTGTGTTGGGTTCCAGTAACGAGAAAACCCTAAACATTAAAGTGTGGGAACGTGTCCTTTATTGAAGTGCCTTCAATAACCGTCGTTGATTTGTGTTAGGCCTACTGGCTAGCTAACTATTTTATAATTACTAAGGATACGGTTCCAATGTTAATTCTCTTAGGGTATAAAGACAAGCGTCTACACTGCAAAAATGGCGGTGTGAGTTACAACACCTACATACTCGTAAAACCAGTTAAGGACGCTGTAGGTCTTGTAACGAGGCTTTCTAACGAGGCGTTGTAAAGCACAACGTCTACAAACGTAACGTCTAAGATCAGTCTTCCAAAGACGAATATTTGTAGATGTTGTGTGTTTAAACGTCTACAGAATAGGTGTTGTAAACCACAACGTGTATAGGTGCTGTAAACCATAACATCTATAAGCGTTGTAAATAACAGCGTTTACATGTAGTGTAAACTGCAACGCGTGAACCACCGAGCAACGAACTGAATGACGTCACAACTATAATTAAGAGTAAAAACACGTATTAACAGAATACGTACGTCAAGGATGCCTTTTTATGTTGAAAATATTTTGTTAGTCCCCTCTTTGAAAATATGTTTAGTCTTTGGATGAAAATACTGTCGGCGAAACTGTGCTCATATCCCAGTTTGGTTATGTTCAAGTGTACTGCAGATAACTATAAGCACAGTATAGAAAACGCAGCTGACCACCACACATTAAAGGCGCCTTTTCACCTTTACAACTCCTAGATGTAGCACCGTAGAATCTTCGAGCAATATAAAGAAAATAGCGGTAAATTAAAAATGGAACTATTCGCAGCAGCGCCGCGATTTTCATAACTAAAACGAGATCACGTGACCTACATCAGCCTATTGGATGACTGAGAATCTGGAACGTGGATGCTGTGCTGTGTTTAGAATATGGGCAACGCGACCGAAATGATGAACAGGCCCCTTTAACTTTTTTCTCGTCATCTAACTCTTCAACGTTTCATTATAGTAGCGAGGTACCATTGAGTGTGAATTGTTTGGTGCCTTAAAATGGCTGTAGTGTCTTACACAGCGTGAAAAACCATTGTAGACAATAAATTATGAGTTTTACTCCATAACAAGTTACACTCGGACGAAGTAGAATACGTAGGTGATCTGTGCACTTGGAATTTGGTTCGGGCGTGTTACTTTTTACCTAATCGTGGTCGGGGTTTAGACTGTTGGAAAGGTGAAATCATGCTTATTAACTTTTGTTACGACTGGTTAAAACATAGAACCCATAACTTCGGTGCTATAATGATTTTTGATGCCCATGCAACGATAAGTCGGCTACTTATTAGTAATGGTGCCTCATACTTTACTGCAAATTTGGAGCAAAACAATTACACCTACGCTATAAGTGAACAGGGCTTATACAGCAGGAAATTATAAGCTGGACGTTAATCATATACAACTTTTTTTCAAATCTGAGCAACCATTCGGAAGTTACAAGGAAAAAAGGCTTATTTTGGCGGCCATTTTTCAAGATGGCGACGACCCGAAGCAAAGGTGCCATCGATGGAGACTCTTATCGATGGGGATAATTATGTTTTGTAATGACATCAGCCCCTAGCTCACACCAAAATCCAGCGTATATTGCGAATGTTAAAGTAAAGGGAGTTTTGAAGGTGGAGCTGTGACGTACTCAGGGAGTAGACGATTGAAGTCAAGAATAATCTTAAAGCTAATTTACTCCTTACTGCATAGCTAGGGGACTATGCACTGAGAACACATATTAGGCATAAAACACAAGTTTAGGAGCTTGAACTTATCCTTAGCTGAGTCCAGGGAGACAACCTTTCGAGTAACCTGCCCCCACACCAAGTCCCTTCCCATGGTCCAGGCCCTCGTATTTATACGCGGGGCTGAACAATAGAAGTAGCCTGAGGCTTTACGTTGCGCAACCGCTAACAGGTAGGAGCTGGCTCTAACTGGTTTGAACAATAGAGCAGACTCGTTCCCGGCTGTTGGCGTTCGGCCAAGTTCCGGTGTAGACGGAAGTTGACAGGCCGCCATGCAGCTTATGTAACTGCAAGGTGCACCCTGAGTGTTTTACTCATGGTGTGACTTGCTATTCGTAAATAGCGCGTTACAGAGCTAAAGGAGCTCCTGTGCTAAAATTATAAATTTGTTTTCCTTCGGAGTGTACGAGACATTTTAAAATTTTTTTGCTTTTAGTTATTTTGTGTAACATGTTTGCTGAATATACATATACTGTACGATGGTCATTTTGAATTGCAAGTTGTACAGCATGTTTTGGCCGTGACCTCTGACTTTGTTTACTAAGAATTGTTATATTGTTCTTACCTTGTTAAATAGACTTGTTATATAATGGTCATCGCTCCATTCCTCCTTTAGTAAACTGGCGACGTGTGTCTTTTAAATAAATAAAATAATATGTCATGTGCAAAGGCAAACCTACATCCGTTACCTTTTGGGCTTAAATTTGTATCTGTATTTATTTAACGTTAATTAAGCCCACTTGGCTTCCTTCACCTGTAATACACAACGCTTGAAAGTGTACATCTCAGACGTTGGTTTAAACAGGACAGAAAGCCAATCGGATCAGGAGGGTTAATAAATACAGATGCAAACCTATTTACGTTGCCTTTTGGACTTAAATGTCAGACTGCTTGAGCGGGGAATCGAACCCACGACCTTTGAAATCAAAGGCTGAGATCCTACCGCTAAGCCATACTGACATGGCCGTAACAATATGGCTCAGCGGTAGGACCTCGGCCTTTGGTTTCAAAGGTCATGGGTTCGATTCCCCGCTCACACAGTCTAACATTTAAGTCCAAATGGCAAAGTAAATAGGTTTGTATCTGTATTTATTCTCAGAAGGTGTAGACAAAGGTGTATTGTTTATTTTAGTTACAGCAATATTGTCTGCTGTATTTGTTGCTTTATCACGCTGCAAGAATTTAGGACGGTTGGATTCGTAATTCCGCTGGCTGCTGAGTCTGGAGTTTGAGATGTGCAACCAAGCCAAGTACATGATTACAGCCTCTTTCATAGGCAGGTTGCCGAATGCTGCGACTGCAGTACTGCGTAACGGATAGTTCGTATGTAACTATCGTTCTTTGTTAGATAGGAAATGTGTCAACAGTCTATTTGACAAGTTGGTGGTTCGTCAAATGAATTGGCAGGTCGTTATTATAAATTGTAGCCTGAAAACGAAGAAACCCAATGTAGGCGTTGTGAACAGCTAATATTTATAATCATTAAAATTGTAGGCTATCGTGAACGAACAATTGTGCGGAGTCATGCAAACTGAATTTAAAAAGAATAGCTGTGAGACTTTCAAGCGAAATGGAGGGCAAAATAAAATCTACAAGCCCACACACAATGCCAGTGCTTTGTGTTTGTTTACATTTCTGTCCAAAAGGTAAAACCTTCAACTACCACAAGGAAAATAAAATATATGAAAGATAAAAAGGGTCTAGCTTAACGCCAAGTTTTGCATGCTAAATCCAGTAGTGAAAAAAAAACTTAATCTTTTGGTCATTTTTGTGTCAGGCCGAGTATTCGTACAACCAGGAGAAAAGAGAAAGCTTAGGGGAGTAGTGTGTGACCGCTCACTGTACGGAGTGCATGTTTTGGTACACTGTGCTGACGCCAGATAGCTCAGCAATATTGTGCATGCAGTCAATCGAAACTGACACTTAACACGCGCTGCGGGGGCACGCCACCACCGCTCTATTTGATGTTGGCGTAGATCAGAGTCAGATTATCTAGGGTGCGTAGGGTGCTATTTAGGTGAATTGCAATTCACATGTAGTAAGTAGGCAACGTGGAGTAATCTGTATGTATTATCTCAATAACGAGCCAAATTTCCACTCATCAGACAAACACAGGGCCGGCTGAAGACAATATGGGGCCCTATGCGGATTGAGTAACTGGTGCCCCCAGGGTAATAATTGTATCATTAAAAGTATTTTTTTTTACCGATTTTTTCATTCGTGTTCGATTCGAATTATTAAACAAACGTTCTTCGGGCGGTCCAATTGCTTCAGTTTTTTTTAAATTACCAAAAAGAATGTGAATCACAAACACAGTAAATAGTTAAAAAGTTACAAATATGACAAGTTAAAGCCACGAAAACGGAAAAAAATAACAGCAAACAAATTCGTTACTAACTATAACAGCAAACAAATCCACGTAAAGAAACAAAAACATATTTTCCAGAGGGGTAATGAAAAGTAAAAGAAAAAAAAAGAAATTAGTGGAGAAAAAGGGGGAGGGTTGGGGGACGAGAAAGGAATATCCATTTCATCGTTTCACGTATCTCATTTCCTATCAGACTGCCACCTGCTGGCAAAAATGCCTGACGCAACTAAGTTTTGGTTTTGCATGGGTGGCGCAACGCTTCGACCAGGAAAAATACCACCAGGCAAAATACCACCGGTCAAAAATACCACAACCAAAATACCACCATACTAAAATACCACCCTTTCAAAATTCATACATGCAAAAATACCACCAGTTAATAAATTCCAGAACGTCCACAGCCGCTCGGAGAAGACAGCCACATCTCTCTATCCATTATCAATGTTCTTACACGTGGGTAT
>JAHWFP010019509.1:0-16329 GCA_023313725.1 Lithobius niger
TTTAGCTAAGGAAAGATTTGAGAGGAAGGAGACTTTAGCTAAGGAAAAACTTAAGAGTGACAAAGCTTTAGCAAGAGAGAAACTTGAAAGAGAGGAAGCTGAGAGAGAGGAAGCTTTGGCTAAGGAAGAGTTTGCACATGAGCTGAAAATTAGCAATGATGCTAAGCAGCATAATGAGGACACTCAGTTGAGACAATTAGCTTTAAAGGAGAAGCATAGAAAGTTAAAACTGAAGCTGAAATGAAGGTAAAAAAAGTATATGTTAAAGCTTTGCCAACCATTCCGGGAGAAGGACGATAGCATTTCAGTGTTTTTGTCGGCTTTACAAGAATATGTGGTAGGAAGGGGTTCAAAAAGGAAGAATATCCCTTTAGGCTATTGTGATTGTTGACAGGGAAAGCACGAGTACGTTTAATACGTTTGTCTGATGTTGTATTTGCACAATTTGACGTGTGTGTTAAAGCCTTGAAAGTTAGATTTAACAATACGAAACAATGCTTGCATCTGCAATTTCGGTCTAATCAAAAGACTGACAAGCAAACGCATCTTGATTACGCTGAAACAAAATAAAATTGTTGTACGTTTACAGGTTTTATTGGTCAGGAATGTGCAAAGAGGTAGAGGAATGGGTGAAATTGTGCAAGATTTGTCGAAAGAATTTGTATAGGCCTAAAGAGAGGCAAAGAAAAGATGATTCTTGTACCACTAGTGGAGGAACCATACCTGAAAGTAGACGTGGATTTTGTGGGTCCTTCAAAGTGTATGCCAAGGGGAATAAATTTGCACTGATAGTGCTCGACTTACCAACATGGTATCCTGAAGCTGTGGCTGTGAAAGAAACCAATTGACAGACAGTTGTAAACGAGCTTATAGTGACTCTCTCATGGGTAGGGTTCCCGGCTGAGCCTCAGTACTACCTTGGGAAAACCTTTTGTGTATGTGCTTATCATATGTTTCTTAGAAAAGTGTGGTGTAGACATTGTAAACAGTTCGCCCTGTCATCCACAATCAGAGGATGTTGAGATAATATTTCAAATTTCAGTCCAGTCTGTACATTTGGCTCTATCTTGAAATAGCTACCTGCTCCATTCCACAAACTATTAGGAAATCAAGAAATTTCCAATCCTCTCATTATTAAGTAACTTCATTTATTTTATAAACTTGTAATAAAACACTTTTATTTACTTATAAAATTCAATACAATAAAATATCAATAAAATTCAGTATTGTAACAAACCGAATTTCTTCAAAACACAATATACCCATTTTTCAAATGTTTTCGTAAATCAAAAGAGTTAATTTTGTTTATCATTGTCATGATGGTCAGTGAACAGACTCCAAATGTATTCTCACAAAGATAACATTTGTAGCACTTTGAATCTTTTGTCAGTCATTAGCTTAAGATCATTTAACAGGATGAAAGGTATCATGAAGCACAAATCATGTTCGTACCATTTGAGGCAGTTCATCACTGTTAAATAACGGTCCTCTAAAGCTGATGATTTTGAAAAAGATTTAAATATAGTCTCTCGGGATCAAAAATTAAAAGTGCTACAAAATGTTACCTTGAGTGAATTTATTTGGAGTCAGCCCATTGACTTTCGCGAGAACCTTCACAACACATGCCAGGAAGTTTTTTTTTTTGTTTGTGTTGCATTGTTCTCTAAACTGTGATGAAATTTACTGTGAAATATGTGGTCGCAGATGAAAGGTGATACACTTTAAAAGTATAACAAGAAATTATACTGAAAATCAATGGCTAGATCCTTTACAAACTCGCACCAAACTATAGCAGCTTAATAATTGTTTTAAAATGTCTGAAACTGCCAAATTTGAATGATTCGTGCACGTCGCACTTGTATCTTGTCGTTGTTAGCTTACTTCAGCCACATTATTGACGTCTGTGTATTGTGCTGTTTGAGTAATTACACAAAGTGGTTTCTTTCAGTTTGCTAAAAAAAATAAGGCTGAATTTATTACGAAGGCAAGAATTAAGCTCGACTTACGAAGATATGAAACGAAACAAAAAAGGAAGACTGGCATTTACGATAAATCGGCTTCAATCCAGACTGTTTGGCGATCCTGCAGAACCTTTTTCTGGTCTAAACTGGCAGCCAAATCATCTTTGTCCCATTCTTGGCTTGCAATGTCTAATTCGATTGGTTTTCTCAGACGAAAGTATTTCTGAAATACCCGCTCCATCAGATCTTGCAACTCTGAGAAATCTTCTGGTGGTTTGTTACTTTTCAAGTTTTTCACGAGAGCATAAAGGACATCCATGCAGTGGACAACTGACCCTGCGGCAATGGGCAAACTGAAAGATGCAATAGCAGTCCCATTGGGTTTGGCTATTCTAAGCGGCACATCGAGATCGTGGATGAAATTAGGCAACTCCCACAAACTGATAAACTGCTTTGCTGTTGGATCGTACTTTGCCCAAGTAATGAAGAAATTATTAATGTCGTTGACTATGTCAACCCGTTGATGGACTTCTTTCAAATTATGAAGAATTACAGCAGTGTAGATGGTGATTACCATGAAGTTGATGATGATGTATGAAATAAGAAACAGTGTGGGTAACACTGGACTTCTGCAGTCGGTATTAAACCCTTCTCCACAGTAATGGGGTCCCCATACATCCAGTAGTATGTCGTACCAGAACCCACATGTAAACGAACGGAAGAGTACCACCATGCTATGACCAACTGTATCAAAATTAAGGACACGATTGATGAGTGCAAAGTATTCAACATTGGAAAATAATAGCGTTCCCAGTATAGAGTACATAAACATGATGAGAAACAACAGGGCACTGAGTGTCAAGTGTGCTGGAAAGGATTTAGCCATTACTGAAAGATATTTCCCACTGTTCAGGAGTTTCTCTACGCTTGGAATGCGGTACGTGCGGAACAAGCGGACAAGTCGTAATGCTCGGGCAGTTCGTGTAATAATGCTGAACAAGAAAGGCTGCAGTATGACATCTGTAAAAATAAGGACACAATTTTCGTGAAAATTTTTAAGTTTTGCTAAATTTCACTGAAAGTCCCATGTATCCAACTTACCGAGAACTGCAAATATGACTGTAACTAAGTCAAAAACATTCCAGGCACTCTTGAAGTAATCTCGAGTCATTCCAGTTATCTTGATGATGGCTTCGACAACCAACACAATTGCAAATACGATATTCATAATTTCCCAACCGAGGAAGAATTGAGAATTTTCTTTGTAGCTTTCGATGATCATGCAGATCATGTTTAGTAAAATGATGACTAACATGAATACTTCAAACCTGTGAAGAAAGGCATGGAACATCAACTGCTGTAAAGTTGGATTTGCTTGTAAAAGAGGCCATCCCTTACATGATTAATGACGTCACACAAATATTGCACTTTTCAAACCCCTCTGTCGCTACCACATTGTGTCAAAACTTCAGCAACTTCCCTTCCAAGATGCTGTCACAAACGTCATCCCCAAACGTCCCTAGGAAACATTTTTGGAGTACGTTTTTTTATGTAAAATGTTTTATGCATAATGTTGCATATTAAAAAAAATTAGTCTAAAATATTGTGTAAAATATTTGTGTTAAATTGTGTAAAAATTGTACGTCATCTATGGATGGCCTCAAAACATGACATCCAACAATAAATAGAACTTAATTACAAGTCAGTCTAGCTTTTATTGGACTGCTATTTGGTTATTGCTGCGAGTGTTAAATAGCATTCTATTAATGATGCTGAATGCACTCAAACTTGAGTCAGATTGTATATTTTAATACTAGCATACAAATTATTTTGAGACATGGAATCTGTCATCTTGCAGTTTTCCCTCAGTGACACTATAAAATCTTCAAACAACGTCACCCGGTTTCTTGGTCAGTTTATTGCAGCATTGTGCAGAGTTCACCAAGAGAATCTGGTCAAGTTTCTGGCCAGGCCACAATGGGAGTGGATCACTCAAACTGCCCCAGTGTAGTGATACAGTGGTCCCATTAAGCCGTAGGTTAAAATGAAGAACTTTGGTTTCCTTCGAAAGCTTCGAAAATGATTGCCAAATACACTGTTTCTGTGTGTGGTTTGCTGATCCATCTGCTCTGCACTCAATGTTGGCACTATAAATCTCATTCTGAGTCCCTCGGTCAGTTAGGTCAGTTAAAACCACTGGGTGGATCTAGTCACCTGCCCGGACCAATACATTTTTGGGACACTGGGCCCCTCTCCCTCCACCCCCCCAAAAAAATGACTCTGTCCGATTATGGCAGAGGGTGTATGGCATTGAGTTAATAAATTATATAGGACAAGAACAAATGCAAGACAAGATCAAATGTTCTTGTATGTACAAGAACAAATGCGTGAAGCCATATTACCCTCATGAAATTATTTTAATAATAATTGCATCTAAGTAGTCGATGCAACTGCTCGTTCATAGTTATGGTACAATGAACTGAAACCACAAACCGCAGGAGGTAAAATAATTTGAAATTTCAGGATTAGTTTCATGGAGAACTCACGTTCAATGGAAGCCTCATGCTCGACGAACTGCACCTGGACAGGAGGATGGGATTGACCGAACACGGGAAACACACGGTCAAGATCACAACTCCCACTTGTGCAGGTGCTGCCATCTTGGATTGAAATGCATTCAAATGAGTTACAACTCGTTGAACTGATATTTAACCTTACCTCACACGGTAGACTTTATTTCGAAAACATAACCACTCATTCAAGTCTCTATGTAACTCGAAAGGTAAGCATTGAAGGCCCTGAGCCTACGCCAACCGGGTCCGACATGGGGGCTGGGGAAGGGGTAGTTTTACTGCTGCGGAAGAATTTAAATTGGGGTCTTTGAAAATCGTGTCCGGGTCTACACCAAATTTTGTAGATGTTAGTTTACGGTCAAGCGAACTTAAATATGAGTCAGAAGAAGCAGCGTACTGCCCCTGTAATTGTTTTAGGTCGGATTTTTGCCAAATTTTCTCAATACCTACATTCTTGATTTCGGTGTGTTGTAGACAAATGGTGCACAGTTTAACACGGAAATCACACGTCTGACAGCTTCTGCATGCGGCGTGCTTAGCACTGAGGGGTTTTCCTGTGCTAGCACCCTGCACGTTCTCTACAGGTTGTTAATTGGACGTTTTGAACTGCACACAACCGCCTTAGTCTGTGCCCAGAACTTTTAAGGTTTGGGCATAGAACATTATATATACGATTTAAGTAATAACTAAAAGGAAGTAATTATGGATGAAAATGAAACCCGGTGATTCAAATTGGGACATCTGATTATTACAGGGTTTCGAGGTAATGTGCAGAATTTCCAGAATAGTTCGGACAGCCACCGAAGGAGGATGGTTGGCTCTTGCACTACCCTGGCTGCCAATGACAGGCTAAAACTTTGCCAGGGTCCCCTTTCCAGTAACCTATCAGGTTAAATTCCTCAGGGAACTAGGCTGAGATTTGCCTCCTCACAGTCACGGTATAACAATAAATTATAAGTAACACACAAAGAGCACAACCGAACTAAAGTTGAGAATTACTAAAGATGACAGTCAGCAGAAATAATGTGCTCTTCATTGGTAACCGGGATGTTTACGTAATCATGAGTTGTGTGGCGACCTGGTATGAATAATGTTTTAGCTCTGGAATTTGCTGATTTAATCAGAATTACATCGCCAATATGAACTATGCATAAATAAGTATTTAAACACAGATTAAGTCACAAATTTAAAAAAGCTAATGTATATGAGCTTGAGCTATTCTGTTCTAGGAAGGTAGATAAATACGCGTTTGCTGTTGGCAATTACTAAGCCTCACATGCTTTTGTAGAAACTGGCAACCAATAAGACCAACTTGATGTCATCATTCTACATGAAAATGGGTGGTGTACCATACTATAGTTGGGGTGACACATTATGCAGAACCTTATGTCAGCTACTGTAAAAAGTCGCAGTTAGAATTGTACCGCTGCAACAGTGGACCGCGAACATGGCGTTTGGTATTTGGGCCCAGAATTATAGGCACAGACCAAACCTGACACCCTTCCTGCCTTACCGCTTTCCACACTGAACTCTGATATCACGCCAAAGGTCAGGGCTTTAGTTAATTTTCTAGCTACAACATTTTCGGTGCTTTTGCTGTTTATTTCGCCCTCCCTCCCTCCCTCTCCCGTCCCCTCCTCCTCCTTTCCCTTATCTTGCTATTGCTTATCAGCGTCCGAGTGTAAAAAAGTTTCCCTTAGGCGCGGGCCCGCGCTCCGACCCTTTCCATACAAAAACACGGGGTCGGAGTCTGCTTCTCAAGTCCCGACTTTGGGCCCGGACCCGACTTGGAGTCCAGTGTGGAAAGGTCTGGGGCAGGTCCGGACTTTTTCCCTAGTGTGTGTTGCCATAATACAACATTTGATTCAGGCCAGGCAGATAATGACTTGATGTTATCCTTGAGTGTTTAAGTCGTGGCTGGTCTTTGATGCCTTCAAGGTTCTGTCTTGGTCTTTGGATTACTGCCACACTTGAGAACATGCAAAACAAAACCTTAGCTTACTGCGTTTTACACATTCCACAGCCTTCCACTAAGATAATTTTACAATTGAAAAGTTGTTGATTTGCATACATAAGCAGTACGTCTGATTATTGATGTATTGAAAGAGTCGAACTGTGCAGTGGGTGCTAGGGGGAAGGGGTTTGAGGTTTAATTGGCACGTTGATAGCTAGTTCATTAGCGCCAACCATTGACACTAGGTCATGAACGTCTCTCATGGAAACTTAAGGTCCCCAGTCTAGACTAATTTGCCGTAAAGATTGGTTCCAGCTTGGAATTCCTTGCCATAGGAGGCTGTGTCCGCACAGACCACGTCTGCTTTTAAACATGTATTGAACGGTCTTCCCCTCACCGACTTTCTGAAAAGGAGGCAATAGCCGATCTACTCTTGTTTTTGGGACTGGTATTAGTGGTTACCGGCCCTACCATTTTTTCTCCACCTTCTGTGGATAACTCTATTACTATTACTAAGGAGTGTGCAGTGGCCCAGCATGCCACTGTACCACACGTTACAAAGATGTTAACCAAACCCTAAATCTTGGATCTTATTGTATACCTGTACCTTTTTCACAAATTGAGGAACCCCAGACAGGGGGAAAGAATCATCGCCCAATTGACATGCTATTATCCCACGGAAGTGGAAACAGCAACAAACACCATTAAGATGGTGACAATCAATAGGAAGTGATGGACCGTGAGAGGCTGTCGACGTCAATGCGTTCAGGAGGATAACCCCCTCCCCTTCAAATGGAAGCACTGAGTCAGGTGAGTAAGACCAATACGCAAATGGGCTAACACCCCTTTTTACCGGCGATTGTAGCGGCAAGCCGAGTACCATTCCTGGACAATGCCTTTAATAGCCCACAACTTATTTCCCTCTAGGTATGGCCATTTTTCTCCGGGCATTCGTACCGTACCAGCCAAGTAAAGTTAAACTTCGCATAAGATGCACAGTGAGACCAGTAGCAACCCCGATACACTTTCTTGCTTATGTTCATTTTAAATCTCACATTCCCTCCACTTTTCTTCAAAATACTTCATGACATTTAGAAGTATCTCACGGACTTGAGTGCACTTACCTAAAGGGAAAACAGGCGATATTCAAATAGTGATGAGTCATTATCTGAACATCTAGACTCTTAATATCAACTGCTTTGAATTCGGTGGAATTTCTAACTCTTTTTCTACACTTAGATTTAGTAGTCTTTCGTTATTCGCTTGTCACATAACTGGCTTCAAAAGATAACACCGCTTACCTTATGTTCACAGAAACATCGTAACAAAATGCTTGAAATTTACTCGAGGGTCTCGTTGTGGGCTTTCCGTCTGGCCTTGCTATGTTTCGCAAATATACCCTCCATCTTTCCGACAGAAACACGTTCATTATGCCACCTTCATGCTGCAAAGAATTATTTTTTGTTAGTAGGATGACGTGCGGTACTCACCACACTCAAACAAGTAAAGTGAATAATGATGTAGTTGGTCAATTATAAAAATACAAATTTTCATATTAAGATGTTGTCAGCATTTGAATGTACCACCGAGGGTCAGCGGACCCTTCGTACGTTGCTGTACCTCAAGTCGACTTGAACTGACGTCTACTTAAGTCATAGTGCTTTTGGTATGCCTTATCCACCTCAAACAGCTTTCAGTTACTTTGTCACACACCATCTTCTCGTGTTGACATAAGCGTCAAAACACTTTGAGAACTAGCATGTATACACTTATGATGACATCATACGTCGCCTTGACTTCTTTTGAACAGTGCGATTGGTTGAAATTTATATATTCAAAAATTACAAAACTAGAGCGCTCACTTGTAATTTTAAGTTGAAAGTTTAGCTAGTTGAACAAATAAAGAACTGTGATGGCTTCATCGACTTATTTCGAAGTGCCGTGGTACGACTGTCGCTGCAACTCAGTACAATCTCTCCTACAGTGCTTTCAACTTACAGCAACGTGAGGGCAAGTCGACGTAAGAAAGGTCCATGTCCCCTCAGAGTACATAATGTTTCGACCAGGATTTTCAGGAAGTATTACTTCCCTCTTCAACCACGGAAGAACCTTTGAAGCTGATAGTTTGTATGCCATTGTTGGAACAATTACATCACTGTTAGAGTAACTTATAAACAAAAATATTTTACGGACGTGGAACCTCTTATAAGGAGTGTCCTTAGGTTTTTTCACTAGTGCATTATATCAGGTTCGGTTCAGCTCAGTTCAGTTATTAGAAGCCACTCTCCAAAAAGATCACCAGCACCACAAAATATTGCAATGTTACAAAGAAAATTTTCAGCAACGCAACGGGTTTACAAAAAACCAAAAACGTACCAAAACTGCCCTAGAGCATTAATTTCCAGGCTCAGTCTTGGACCGGGTTGGCACGCATTAACTTACTTTTAAAAATATGTTAATGATTTAGTGGTGTGCATTGTAATGGGGGAAGTAATTTTCTTTCAGTCTGAATATTTCGACTATTTTTAGTGGTTTATAGTTTATATGGTTTATAGAGGTCGACCAGATAGTTTATTGTCACACAGTTGGAGTGAAAAGTCATAATTGAACAACTGTTTAACAAAAAATATAAATGTAGCTAAGAGTGAGAATGTTGCAACGAGGATCGAGGATGTTCTTCTGGTTTGTAAGTGTTTTTTCTTTAATGTTTTTTGGATGAAAACTCGAAGGGTAGTAAGCTGAGGGTTAGGCCTAAAATTAAGTTGAATATTTTACAGTATTTTCCAAGTTAGATGCTAACACGAGTGAATGGTCTTGAAACAACTGTGATCAGGTGTGACAAGAAATGTACACAACTGTTATAAAAAGGATAAAGGACGGACTCGTTTCGAAACTTAAATGAATTAAATCGTATTTGAACCAACAGGACGAACTCTTTAACTAGTTATAAGAAAATTGCATTCACTTCGTGAAGGTAAAAATCCATGGTCAGATATTACCATTAGACACTAGGTAGTAGGTGTGGAGACAACCATTGCGGGATTTTAATTAGCAGTGCAAGTTCAGCTACGAACTGAAGAAGATAGTCGTGCCGGTTATGCCGTTTGAACTGTTCAGCCAGCAGATTAAGTTACTTATGAAGATGAACTAATCATTGTGCATTTTAGAAATTGTTACACATTCGAGAAATTTTTGTAACGAAGTTGTCTGCATTTGAGATTAGAGTATTTCTCAATGCCTTATACTTTCTAGCATTAAGGCCCTGCAAGGTGCCAAGCAGTTGGGTAGTTAAGCATGTTAACTGGATGTGTAGTTCTAAATGGAAGTTGTTCCTTCCTGCGAGATAAATATTCTGGATTAGTTTGTGCTCATCCAAAAATATTTTCTGAGTAATGTTAGCATTGGCACACGTAATCATTTAAACATACATGGAAACACCAGCAAATTTGTTTGAACAGCTGGATTTCATTCGAGCTGGAATGCAGCTTGACCAATTAGAAGGGGGATTTTGTCTCAGATTTTGGACCATCAAAATTAGCAGATTCGTTGAACCAGTGAGAACGGCTCTGATTGCCGTCATGCTTGGACATGGACATTCCCAATGCTCAACCCTATACCGGGTATCCCAAAGTCAGGAATCACCGGGTGTTTGTGCTGATACACCGGTGATTTTTATCTTTGTTCGTGTTGATGACACCATCAGCAAGAACAAAGATAAAAATCCTTGGTATATCAGCATGAACACCCGGTATATCACCCGGGTGACCCCTAACGTTTGGGACACCCTGTATATTACCACCGTATTACAAACATGATTTAATATTCATAAAATAATGAGATTGTAAGTTGGAAGCAAGGTCAATGGTGAGCAATAAAAAAGGAGAGTACACATGGGGCACTTGCACTGTTCATAAAATATTAATTCCTACATTTTCGAGTCTTCCTCACTCTTCCTCTAGGAGGCATAACAATTTTGGCTACGTGAGCCATGTTTTGTATTGGTGTTTGGCAGTGCCGACGGTCAAAATTGTTATACCTCCTGGCGGAAGAGTAAGGGAGGCTCGATACTGCAAGAGCGGTATTGCCTACTCGCCTACTTTTATCATTCAAATTGAACTAGATTTCTTTTCACCTGGGTATACTAATTCGGCTACCACAAACGTAGATACTAGAGTTGTGGCGGGAGAAATAAAATGCAGCTAGTGTACATCTAGTGTTTTTGCATCAAATTTCAGAAACCATCTAGGGGAAATGGTATAACTGAAACTATGCCCAAAACTAAATTTTAAGTACTGATTCTAGCAACCTTTTATGGTAACAGAGCCTAACTGAAACTCGGTACGCTAATCTGTTGGGGGACTTTTTTGCTCGAGTGCCCAAAGTACCACGTGGGACAGGAATTAACTTTACCAAACAAAGAAAGAAATCACAAGGTAAAGGGTAAACGAAGCAAGCAGTCTGCATTAAAGACTGGCCTTGTAAACGACTAGTAAACGGCTAGTCCTGGGTTCGAGTCCCAGTCGGGGTAGTTGTCTTTTCTTTCTTTCTCAGACTAGTGTATTGTGTATCCTTACAAGGCCAGTCTTTAATGCAGACTGCTTGCTTCGTTTTACTTTACCAATTTACCACATCGAGGAGTACCAGTAGATGTAAAAGAATGAAAAAAGATGTAAATGTCCCAATACCTTGTGTGTGTTAACACCTAAGCCAATATCTGAATACTTGGATTATGAGGAGTGGGAGTTATTAAAAAAAATTCTTAATATTGGAAAACCTAGTAGGCTAAAGTAAATTTGTAAAGTCTGTGTTATGTTAATGCAATGCCCAACCTGTCAAATGCCTATTTATAGTTGGGTTGGATTAGATTGGATAGGCATTTACTAGGGCTTGCACAAAATGGCTGGTCAGGAACTCACCAGATATTTATTTACGCTTAGTTTACTTGATAACTTACATTCGTGGCCATCTTGTTAAAATTTTCAATGATAATTCCAACCAACAGAAAAAACGGATAAAAGGCTCCGAAAAGCAGAACCATGAAAAAATATCCGTACATATGAACATTGTAATTAATAGCTGGTTGAAGGTCTATCTCATGACTACTATCCACTGCACTCGAGGTCACCTCCTCCCATTTCTCAAACGTCACCTGGAAATAAAGTAAAAAAAACAGCACTGCTGATGATTCACAAGGTAGGTGTAGTGGTTGAATAAGTTTATCAGTGGTCTCCAACCATCAAGTGAAAGATGTGAATTGCGTGCTTTTAGATATAATTGTATGTGTCAAGTTTCGAAAACTGATGTCTGGTTCATGTCGTGTCATGGCTTTCATTCCTGAATAATTTCTATGAATTGTAATGAGAACTGTGAACGGTATCGGGGTAATGATGTCAGATTAATTTTGATGCTTAAAAGTCAATATCTCCAAAATCTGTGGCCAAATTTTGTTTATATTCGAACTTAAAACTGCAAAAACGCATGGAATATAAGGCCAAAATTTCAAATGTATCACACAATGGCCTCAAAATTACTGTGTCGACAGACAGAGAGTCACGGTCACCGGACAGGCACCAGCACAGATGAGTAATGCGTGATAATGGCCATAAAAGTGTGTCCTGTTCTGCGTTATCAGTAGTACAACGAGGCTGCAGTGACTACCTAGTCACAATGGTCTTCTGTCACTTTCGGCACTTTCGAAAATAAGGCTCACACATCCAACACGCACTGCAACAGCGTTCTCTATTATATAACGTAAAAGTAGTAACCATCACAATTGCCGGTTAAAAATGTGTTAGCTAGATTTTCGGCCTAGTTTTAGATTTTAGGTGTAATTGTCAGCTTTTAAGCCTAATTTTTACGCACCGCTTTAATTTCGTAAGCAGTAGCTAACGAAGAATTGGGTTTGAGAGTAGGCCTATTTATTTATGCTACATGGTGTTCAGACTTTATGTTGTCGTGAACAACGTGCCTAAATCACATTGTCTAAAATCACGTTAAACGGCAACGTGATTTAGGCATAACTTATGTCAGGCAGTGTCCTTTTCCACTTGTGCCTGGGGCTGTTGCCCTTTGGCCCTTTGTTGCTTAATATCCAATTTAAGTCCCGAGAAGTTTTTACTCTCCTTGTTCCCTTCTTATACAATTGTAGTAACTCCTACGAGACCATTGTCATGTGTGGTATTGTTAACTGTTTTTGTTTACTTCTCTTCTTCCATTTTTTCCCTTGGGGTGAAGTCTAGCTTTACCTAAGTTGTTCATGTTTTGAGTAAAGAGTTTGCCTTATATTCGCCCATCCCATTTGTAATGGGAAGTATTCTGGAGTGTTATGGATGGTGAAATCCTCTCTGCCAATGTACCTTTTCCTTTCAACTCCCTATGACGAAATTGTTTCCTGAGCTGACCATTGGAATCCGGATTCCTGTGGAATGTTTGGCCAATCCCACTGTAAGTGTATCTTTTCCATTACCATTGCCCCTGCAATTTACCATGTGATGACAAACATTACTGATGTTAAACTCCCGAGGACGTAGATGTAAAGGTTACAAACTTTGTGTTGGTTCCTGAAACTGTTCTGTTCAAAGGCGTTTTTTCTATCACAATAATCTAAGAGGCGGATAAATCCTGAGGAGGAATTCCAGTCCCCAAACCAATTGCCTTTCCATTCTGACTTTATTTTACCCAGATGGTGTTAGCCCGATCCATGGTGTTGATATCATACCTCTGACTGTATTTTAATTGTGTAATGTGCGTTGGGGTCGTACCAGCCAGGGCCAATATTTCCCCTAGGGAATTGACCCACATTGCGGCCGCGACTCCACGGCTTACACCGTGATGTCCCCCTTAGTTGGCACTTTCGGAGTATAACCAGCCGGTTGACCGTATTAGGCAGTAACCACGATAGACTAAATTCACCTGATACTTCTGGTTATGCTATTGGCAGCATCACAACTTTGATAGCGATCAGCATGATGCACGATTGTCTGTCAATTTTCAGTTTTTAAGCCTATTTTTTTTTTCCTTTTTCGTAAGTGTGCAGCTAACGGAGAAGTGGCCTGTTTATTCATGCAACTTGGTGTACAGACTTTACGTTGCCGTGGCAATGAAGCTAATAATGTGTGTCGTTAACGCAATCCTTTTATTTTTTTACGGTTGCGTGTCTTTCTGTAGTGGTTAAATGCAAAGATCATATATTATTATTTCATTGAGTTAGGGTATGTCGAAAAAGCCTATTAGCTATAAGGAAGCAACGATGTTTTAAATTGACATGTTTTTTTTTTTTTAATTCCCACTGGACTACCATTGAAAAAGTTGGCGTTTGATAGCAGCAATCTACATATTTCCAATTACCCATATTGCATATTAAACACCCAGTCAAAGTTAACGCCCACCCCCTAAAATGTTTTTAGGTCAAAATAGAAAAATAGTGGAGTTGACGCCCGCCCCTTCAATCGTCGTTTTTCTATACGGCAAAGTTTACCAAATTCATCATGCTATGAATAGAAAGATAGTCGCGAAAACGAATGCCCCTCTACTTGTTCTATGCTTACTGGCGCCTTTTCCCTCTCTGGGGGTAACAGTGGACTTTGCCTCTGTCTTCTTGCACCTGTAGAAGGCCTCTCCTCTCTCCTCGTCCACTCCTTCCTTCTTCAGAGCAATTAACGGGATGTAAAAATTGGCGTTTACAACATCATCTAAAAAGGTTTTAGTTTTGCCGAATTTTCCCTGACAGATGTCCGGAACCAAGGTTAGAAACTGATTATACTTTATTTTAAAGCCATTCCCCGACTTTTGCCAAAGTCAGTGCATAAGCCCATGAGCGTTTAATACATGATTTATGGTGCAAATCGAGCAACTCACCAAATAGGGTATTAAGTAGAGTAGGAATTCGCCATATTTAATGCTTGAATAGGGGAATAGGTCCCCTCTCATCTCATGCGCCTGAGGTCCCAGGTTCGAGTCCAGCCTTAGCCACCCCTGGCATCTTCGGGAAGAGAAGGGCCCTGTGATGTCTCATGCTCGTGTCGATTGTGGCACGTAAGAGATCCTGGAAATTTCCGATGGGATTTAACTAGCAAAATTGTCCAACCTCTCCTTCTGGTGTGATGGTTAACACTGGGTGCACATCAAACAACAACAGTCGCCTTCCCACTCTTCATCATTGGCTATGTCGGTACTGTGTTGATACTATAGTAGATGGTTTTACAGCCAAGCCATGGGGAACAGAGTGATAAGAAAATTACAAATAGAAACCCTGGTGGCATCGGGCTGAACTACTAATTTCACACCTTGCACGTTTATAAAGGAAGTTTCTGCAGTCCCAAACTGAATTTGAATTGTAATTTTTATTTAATTATTTTTTTTTTTACTTTTAAATGTCGCTGTTTGAATTTGCGAAATTTTGCCGCGTTGTTTGCAACTTGACTACACTATGAATTACTACACTCCTGCTGTGTAATCTCTGGAAATTTATTGAGAGTGAAAATTCCAGAAATACCTTACCTGGAAATTATGTTTTTAGTGAATTAACAAGTAACTCTTACTCACGTAAACCAAAAACGAATAAAGCCGTTAATATATTTTAGGTAAAATGACGCATTTCTTTACTGAACCCAATTTTGTGCTTAGGTTAGTTCATTAAGAGTCAGACAATAATATCTGTATTAGTTACTAACTCTATTAGTTACTAATATAAACATTCTGAGCCAATGTGTTGTATTACAATGTACCGTAGTACGAGTCATGATGGCTATGGCTAGATGCGTATGAAATCTCCAAAGTGGGTACCATGCTGGACTTTTGAATTCTCGCTGGGAGATGCTACATTTTCTAACACGAAAGGCTAAAAGGCTCATTGTTTTACTTGGTAACACAGAAATTAAATGAACATGGTACGCTATTTACCAAAATTGTCCCTTGATCGTCACAAATCAAGGTGCGAATTTTCGGTGGTCTTTTATCTTTTAGAAAGATCTCCCCCTTCCTCAGGTACTTCGAGCATTGAACGCCTTTTGACTTGAAGAAACGGGAACTTCCCGTTTCTCCAAGTCAAAAGGCGTTCAACGCTGGAAGTGCTTTAAGGAAGGTGGGAGATCTTTCTAAAACATAAAACACCACCGAAAATTCGTACCTTGATTTGTGACAATCAAGGGACAATTTTGGTAAATAGCGTACCATGTTCATTTAATAAGCTACATTTTCTACCGATCTCGATCTGTGCTAGAAGGTGTTTTTTTTTTATAAGAGAACAGGCAGATTTATGAAATAGTGAGAAATAATAATGTTGTAGCGATGTTTAAAATTGCTGTACTTCGTTTTTAATCCTGGTTTTATTTATGTATTACTTTCTGAATTCCATTAATAGAAACTAGGAACTCATCGCAAATCAATAACGACAGACTAGCAAATAGCTTTCAGTGATCGATAAAGTTTTTTGTTGCGTAAATGCGCCCAGGGCCCCCAAAACGGGGGGGGGGGGGTGAGGTAGGTGGACCAGCTGTACCCAGGACCGGTCACTCAAGGGGTCCGCATGGCCTGACATTTTTTTTCCCGCAATTGTGAGTTTTGATGACTAGAGTAATGTACTCGAGTGTGCACATAGTGAACAAACAACAAGGCTCCAATCCAACGGCAACGAACACTGTAGTTCAAGCCTGCCAGCTTGTTTGGTAGGGTAATTTTCAAACATAAGCAGCCCACATTAATGAATGAACCAACCCGTGAAGCACAACTGTGGCCAAAAAATTTGTTTATATTTATCTATTTATTTATGTATTTAAATTAGTCGTAGCACTATAACGACATCAAAAATAAAAACAAACAACCCGAACACAACTATGCATCC